>PITA01022594.1:0-30006 GCA_004023965.1 Spilogale gracilis | reverse complement strand
GAGATGGTGTGGTATCTTTAATTCCTTTATCAATATTATCCCAGACCAACAGATGGAAGATCAAGCAATTACAGAGAAATGAGCATGTGCTGTACTTATCATGCCTTTTTTTTCCCCATGAAGTTTGCTTACTGAAAGCTGTTTTGCTATATTCACAAGTCAAGGGTGTTTATAGCCAAGAAATGACCACACACACACACACACACACACACACACACACACACACACATACACAAAACCAATTAAAGAGCTCAGGGAAATCCATGATACAGTGTAGAGGCAGGGACAGAGGACAAACTCACCTCCCTTTTTTCAGTCTATTCCTCTGTTGTAAGATTTTTATTCTAACAGACAGGTAACCAATAATCCTTGATTTATTTTCCTATATGGGGAAATTGTGACCTAGATTTTTTCAAGATAGTAATTCAGTCAGCAAGTATTTACTGAGTATCAATTATATGCTGATCCCACCACTGGGCTCTGCAGATACATTGGTGACAACTCGGAATGTAGCCCCATCTACTAAGGGAGCTACAAAACTAGGGGGGAAGACAAATACCAAGGAAATAATTCCATGTAGTAAATGTGAAAGACTTGAATTTTTGATCATAGCTCTAGGGATCAAGACAAGCATGATTTGGGTCCCAGCAAAAAACCAGAGGCACATTTACAGAGGCAAATGGGAGGCTTTAATAAAGGCACTGTTGATAAAGGTGTGAGCAAAATTCAGTTCCCTAAAAGGAACTGTATAGTAATCTAAGGTAGTAACAAGGAATAGTGCAGTCCTCCAGGGTAATAACAGGAAATGGTATAGTGCCGTAGGTCTAGCAATGGCAGGGAATCAGCTATTACCCCCAGGTTCTTCTCTTTGCCCACCACCCCCAACCCCACATATATACATGAAGGAGTTGAGCCATTCTCTGGGGCACCTAGAGGAAGAACTGCATGGACAAGTCGGCTTGATGGGAACTGCTGTCTCCAGTGGAGGAATGCAACCAACCCTCAGCAACCCAGCAGCAAGAGCAGGGGAATAACCCCAGCCTCACCCTCCTCTCTCCTGATTCCCATTTGTGATCACAGGGCTGGGACTACATACAGCATTGTAAGGAGGCCATCACAACACCCTAGAGACCTTGTTCTTTTCACCCTAAATATGGCCCAGGGTGGATCTAATGAAAGCCAGAGATCAACACAGACTGCTGATGGGGCTATGCAGGTCATAGAGCAAGGCTGAGAGAATGCAGGGCAAATAAATCAAATATGTAGAATAGCCAACACACCTGCTTAATTTTTTTTAAATCAAACTCTATCTGCTCTAAGTCTCTATCCACCTGGTGGAAATGTCAGAGTTCCTTTCAACTCCTTCCTGTGATTTTAGAAGAATCCTAGGAATTTGGGGCAGATATATTGGGAAAGGGCCCAGGGACTACCTATATTAATTTTTTCTTGATATGTTCTTTAAATCAACCTATTTAGTATATAAAAATTAATGGCCATAAACCACAGTTTTAATGGCCAAATTATATATTTTTCCTGTATGCATTAAAATACATAAGCAAATGCCTGCCTAAAATACTCCTACATTGTTGCTACTGTTCAGACATTTTTGGCTCATTCACTGTTGTATCTCATCTGCCTTGGACAAGCTCATGAGTACATCTCCTGTGTCCCCTTAGACTCTGATTCTATACCTCCCCCCACCCCACTGGGACACAGCAAGTCCTTGACCATGTCTTCAGTCTCAGAGGTCACTGTAACTCTGCCCATCCAAGCACCGGCCTCCTCCCCCTTCTCCAGGAGGAACCTAAAGGTAATCCTTGTACCTAGAGGAAGAACTGCATGGGCAAGTCAGCTTGATAGGAACTGCTGTCTCCAGTGGAGGAATGCAACCAACCCTCAGCAACCCAGACCCAAACCTTGTGAACAGACCCAAACCTTAAAAGCTAATTCTTCTAGTGAATTCAAGAGAACTCAGAAATTTAGAAACATAGTCCTGACTTCTCTGTCATAGATTAGGAGAGGAGAAAGGAGTCACTAACATACCTATCTATATAGTATGTGTTTTTCTTTTCTTTTCTTTTCTTTTTTTTTTTTTTTAAAGATTTTATTTGACAGAGAGAAACACAGCCAGAGAGGGAATACAAGCAGGAGGAGTGAGAGAGGGAGAAGAAGGCTTCCCGCCGAGCAGGCAACCCGATGCGATGTGGGACTCGATCCCGGGTCTCTGAGACCATGACCTGAACCGAAGGCAGTCGCTTAACCAACTGAGCCACCCAGGCGCCCCTAGTATGTGTTTTTCTTAATCATTCACTCTGTCACTAAATATTTTTTTTTAAAGATTTTATTTATTTGACAGAGAGAACACAGCCAGAGAGGGAACACAAATAAAGGGAGTGAGAGGGAGAAGCAGGCTTCCCGCTGAGCAGGGAGCCTGATGTGGGACTCGATCCCAGGTCTCCAGGATCATGACCTGAGCCGAAGGCAGTCGCTTAACCAACTGAGCCACGCAGGCGCCCCTCTGTCACTAAATATTAACAGCTGTTGTAAGGAGACAAATAGTGGTGATGGAAATTGTTGGGGGGAGGGGCGGAGAAAGAAGTTAAGATCTGTACAAACTATGAGAGATTTGGCTGCAAGCAGCCTTGAGAAAGATGTGCAGAAGTCAGTGTACCTGAGCTTGGCAGGCATCCTTGCTAATTTTGTAGGAGACCTTCCAAGTTTTTTGGTACCTGCCTTCTCAGCTCTGCTAATGATGATAAATGGTTGCCTCTGGGTCCGCAGCCAACCTTTTGCACTGCATATGTGTTTATCACTATCACTCTTAAACAACGGATAGTAATTAGGAAATATGAGTGTGAGACAGTATAAAAACTCACAGGTGTTGTTTTGATCCTAAGTGACATTGACATCTAATTGACCAGGTTTCTGGGGACAGATCTCCTAAAAAATATGTTAACGAAGCTACTGATTTTTTTTTTTAAATGAGGAAAATAATTGTTGCTTGAGCCATGTGCTATTATGGCCCATGTTCAGAGCCCAAAGTAGGGAGGACTCTTGAACTTCAAGAAGGGACTGCCTGAGTTGCACTCACGGGATACTGATACTGCCAAGGAAGTGGCACTGACTTGCATGGGCATCAGACACAAAATACCCCACCTCTTTCTCCTTTCATAGACTCACTTCTTTCTTCGTGCTCCTATTGGCTAAATCCAATGAGAAGCTGCCAGAAAGGAAGGTAGAGAAATGTAAGACCCACAGATCAGCCTTGCAGGGTGCAGAGCAGAGCAAAGAAGAATGAGATCAGGTGATCGGCAGAGAGGAGATTATTTTATTTATCTTTTTAATTAATTTTTTATTAACATATAATGTGTTATTTGTTTCAGGGGGTACAGGTCTGTGGTTCGTCAGTCTTACACAATTCACAGCACTCACCATTCATAAACTTCCCCAATGTCCATCACCCAACCACCCCATCCCTTCTACCCTCCTCTACTCCAGCAACCCTGTTTGTTTCCTGAAATTAAGAGTCTCTTATGGTTTGTCTCCTTTCTGGTTTCATCTTGTTTTATATTTTCCTCTCTTCCCCTATGAGCCTCTGCCTTGTTTCTCAAATTCCTCATATCAGTGAGATCATATGATAATTGTCTTTCTCTGATTGATTTATTTCACTTAGCATAATGCCCTCTTTTTCCATCTATGTCATTACAAATGGCAAGATTTCATTTTTTGATGGCTGCATAATATTCCATTGTATATATACATCACATCTTCATTATCCATTCATCTGTCAATGGACATCTAAACTCTTGCCATAGTTTGACTATTGTGGACATTGATGCTATGAACACCGGGGTGCATGTGCCCCTTCGGATCACTACATTTCTATCTTTGGAGTAAATACCCAGTAGTGTGATTGCTGGGTCATAGGGTAGCTCTATTTTCAACTTTTTGAGGAACTTCCATACTGTTTTTATAGTGGCTGCACAAGCTTGCATTTCCACCAACAGTGTAAGAGAGTTCCCCTTTCTCCGCATCCTTACCAACATCTGTCATTTCCTGACTTGTTAATTTTAGCCATTCTGACTGGTGTGAGGTGATATCTCACTGTGGTTTTGATTTGTATTTCCCTGATGTCAAGTGCTTTAAGCAATTTTTCATGTGTCTGTTGGCCATTTGGATGTCTTCTTTGCAGAAATATATGTTCAGGTCTTCTGCCCATTTCCTTACTGGATTATTTGTTCTTCAGGTGTTGAGTTTGATTAAGTTCTTTATAGATTTTGCATACTGCCTTTATCTGATATGTCATTTGCAAATATCTTCTCTCATTCTGTTGGTGGTCCTATGGTTTTTTGACTGCTTTCTTTGCTGTGCAGAGCTTTTGATCTTGATGGAGTCCCAATAGTTCATTTTTGCTCTTGCTTCCCTTGCCTTTGGCAATGTTTCTTGGAAGAAGTTGCTCTGGCCGAGGTTGAAGAGGTTTCTGCCTGTGTTCTCCTCAAGGATTTTGAAGGATTCCTGTTACATTTAGGTCTTTTATCCATTCTGAGTCTATTTTTGTGTGTGGGGTAAGGAAATGGTCCAATTTCATTCTTCTGCATATGGCTGTCCAATTTTCCCAATACCCTTTGTTGAAGAGACTGTCTTTTTTCCATTGAATGTTCTTTCCTGCTTTGTCAAAGATGAGTTGACCATAGAGTTCAGGGTCCATTTCTGGGTTCTCCATTCTGTTCCACTGATCAGTGTGTCTGTTTTTGTGCCAGTACGTACTGTCTTGATGATTAGAACTTTGTAATAGAGCTTGAGGTCCGGAATTGTGATGCCACCAGCTTTGCTTTTATTTTCAACATTCCTCTGGCTATTTGGGGTCTTTTCTGGTTCCATACAAATTTTAGGATTATTTGTTCCATTTCTGTGGAAAAGTTGATGGCATTTTGATAGGGATTGCACTGAATGTGTAGACTGTTCTAGGTAGCATAGACATTTTCACAATATTTGTTCTTCTTATCCATGAGCATGGAATGTTTTCCCACTTTGCGTCTTCCTCAATTTCTTTCGAGTATTCTATAGTTTTCTGGTACAGATTGTTTGCTTCTTTGGTTAGATTTATTGCTAAGCATCTTATGGTTTTGGGTGCAATTGCAAATGGGATCAACTCCTTAATTTTTCTTCTGTTTTGTTGTTGGTGTATAGAAATGCAAATGACTTCTGTGCATTGGTTTTATATCCTGCCACTTTACTGAATTCCTGTATGAGTTCTAGCAGTTTTGGGGTGGAGCCTTTTTGGGTTTTCCCTATAAAATGTCATATCATCTGCAAAGAGTGAGAGTTTGACTTCTCTGCTGATTTAGATGCCTTTATTTCCTTTTGTTGTCTGAATGCTGAGGCTAGGATTTCTAGTCTATGTTGAAGAGCAGTGGTGATAGTGGACATTCCTGCCATGTTCCTGACCTTATGGGAAATGTTCTCAGGTTTCCCTGAGAATGATATTCACTGTGGGGTTTTCATAGATGGCTTTTATGATATTGAGATATTAACCCTCTATCCCTACACTGTGAAGAGTTTTAATCAAGAAAGGATGTTGTACTTTGTCAAATGCTTTTTTTCTGGGAGGGAAGATTATTTTAGTTATTTTTGTTACGTCCTCTGTTCAGGCTCTAGAGATCTACTTAGTTCATCTGAACCTGAGTGAGATCAGAAAGAAGTATGGCTAAGAGAGTAGAAAATGGTTATTACCACTGGACAGAGCATACAAAGGCAATGCTTTTTCGATACCTTTCAAGATAACATACTGACATAGCTATAAGACTATGATATAAAAATGTGATAGGAAAAATGTGAAATTGACCATGAGATGCTTATAAAAATATTAAAGGCAACTTTTATTATGGTTTTATTACTTTACTCACTGCTGCTGTAGATATTAGATATTGGATTAGCAGGGAATACTTCGTAATAAGATGGCAAAACAGCATTTCTAGAAAATTATCCCTTCATAAGCCTCCCTCAGAATATGTAGGACACATATGAAGCACCATCCAGATTCCTCACCAGGAATGAGGGTCTTAGCTGTTCAGGTGCTGGGAATACTGCTCTCAGGTGCCAGTCCCCTCCAGTGATTGTCTTAGCTCTAAGACAGTCATTTCCCCAAGGTCATGCACCTCCTAGTCACAGAACAGCTCACATCCCATGACTGGTTAACACAGGCTTATAAAGCACCAGCCCCCTGATCCCAACTAGGGACAGTTCAGAAGGGTATTGCATTTTTAGGACTCCTCCTAGGGATAGCTGAGGCTTCCACTGACACTGTTTCTCAGCCTGACTTCTCCCTCTGTACAATCCTGCTTACCTCTCTTCCCTTTCACAGACTGATCCCAAGAACACTCCCTACTAAAAGTCCCGAAATGCTGGTCTCCATTTCAGAATCTGCTTTCCCGGGACCCAACCTGTGTCATAGAGAACCCCTAACAAATAAATACTTGTATTTCTTGAGGTTGTTCAACGTGCCTTTATTGTGAAACAATTAAATGAAGAAATTATTTTCTGGCTAATATTTCATCACTGCGCATTAGCTTCCTTTTCCAAGTTTCTAGTTTTGCTCTTGAAATGTACTTGAGAAAATTAATAGACTGGATATTTCAAAATAAAACCCAAAGCACACTAAGTCTTCTACCAGAAAATCAGAGAGCAAAGAGGAGGACCAAGGTCCAAGCTACAAAGGAATGAGGACTTAAGAAAAATAGGTATAAGACCTAAATATATAATAAAATTTGTTTTAACTTTGGGGAAAAGGGTGGAGGGAATAAGGGAGGGTGTGATAAGCTCCCAGATTTACACACCCAATGGAAAACATACTTAAAATGGAAAGTGGATGTCTGGTCTCATGGACATCCTGCACTAGAGATCACCTTCTGCTAGGAATCAAAATCCTTTACCTCTGTGGCAGCATCACAGGAACACACCAGATTTGTCATGGGTGCAAGTTCCCTCCACACTATCCTGGGAGGATGTCAAAGTCAGAGTAGTCAATCACTCGTCAGTGATTGTTAGGGAAGACCGATAAGGCAATGTGTTAAATGTTTTAATAATATCTCATTTAAGGGAAAGAAAAAAGAGATGCTGAGAATTCTAAATCATGTATTGGGTTATAACAGCTATTAAATGATTACAGGTATCAAAAAAAAAAGAAGAAATCAAAGAGGAACTATAGGGGTTTTGCACCATGTTAAGTTGGCTCAGCTGGACATTTCCCCCAATTCCCTTTCCTGTATGTTTCAGATTAGGTTAGACAACCAAGGAGATTCTTGTGAGAGATCTGGAGGGCAGTATTTTCAAAGCTCAGACACACTGTTGCTGGTCATCTTGTTAGCATGAGCCAGTGGCTGAGTCTTCAATGAGTCCACCCTTCCCTGAATCCTCCAGGAGGTAGGGTGGATCCTCCCACATGGATCTGGTTCAGACACTGTGACTACACAGGCAGCAGGAGAGAAGGAAGAGGTCTATTACTCACATAATGAGGTTTTCTGGGGAGAGCAAGGCAGGCTGTCAAGCAGGTAGGAAAATGGCTTCGGAGGGCAGAGAAAAGAGATTCACTTATGGTTTTATAGTGGTTAGAGCGGGTGGCTGGGGTGATGGCTCCCATGCATTTGTTGGTGTTCATAGATTTCAGTGTAGCCTTGAGGTCTCAACCTCATGCTTATGGGTTCCATCTTGTTCTTATTCTCCCCCACTTTACATCCATCTTACCTTCAGAATTGCCTGAACTGTGCAGACTTTAACTCTAGCAGTAAGTACAAAGACAGCCTTAGAGAGAACACTTAACCAGCTCCCATACATCTGACCAAATTCCTGAAACAAATACATGTATGTATGTGTGTGTATGTGTTACACATTAGTGATTCTGCTTCTCTGAACAGTGACTGATACAGAAACCCAAATCCTGAGTGTCTAGGATATGGGAACATGGTTCAAGAAAGATGTGGCATCTCTGACCACATAATGCTCCCTTTCAATATATTCAATGGCTCTCATTGGGCTCCCAACTAAGTATCCAGGTGTTTGAAATCCCTAGGTCTACACTTCTGCTCTGTACTGTAGTCAGGACTGCTGGCAAGCTCTCTACTCAGACAAGCATATTCATATACCCAAAATGCAATGGTGTGGGAAGAAGGCCACGCACAACCACCACCAGATGAGAGGCCTTAGCTAATCATCCCTGTTAGCCATGATTAACTTATTTGTATAGTGGCATGTGTGTTCTCTTTGGATAGTCCTCTACCTTATCAGTCTCATTTTGAAAAGCATGACTTCGTGTGTGTAACTGGAGAGATTATTTTTTTCAAAGAAAGACTATGTATATTGAGACTGCCTTAATTACTATTTTTGTTAGAAACCAATTCTCAGGGCCATTTTCATGCAGCATACTTTCTAACTTTCAGATTGTAGGGTCTAACTGTGTCAGTCATGATATCTACATATGGATTTCGTCCCTTTCATTTTCTCTCACTTCCCTTAACATATTAAATGCCATAGCAATTTCCTACAAGGCCTAGTTTGTGTCAAGTGAAGATTTTTCATACTTGAGGACAGGACTTAAAAGTGCCAGCATTTAAAAGCTTAAATCCTTATCAAGGCAAATGATTATAGTCATTTGTGTAATTCTTGTTGACAGTTTTCTTTAACTTTGGTCTTCATGTCATAAAAATTAATGTCTATAATTTGCTTTATGTTCCCACAGAGAGGGACAGGAAAAGAAAGAGGGAAAATACCTGCTCTGTTAGAGAGTATGGCCAGAATTGATCATGTCAGTGAACATCCAGAATAAAATTAATGCTGCTAAGAGGCAAAGAAAAGGTGGAATAAAAAAAGCATTAAACAAATATACCAGGGGAGAAATATAAACTCTCCTGAAGACAGGCCTGCTAATAAAAAGATGGAGTACTAAATTATTATGACTTTAAACTTAGCTGAATGATTGTAGTCATTTTTCAATTCCTGTTTACCAAGTCAAATTAGAAAATTAAACTTGTGCAATAAGAATAATGGAGACACCAGAGAATAAGCACTAGCAAAATGCAGGTGGGGAGTATTTAGAGTAACTGTGCATATAAACATTTGGTCTGGATGATATGCATTCTAGCATAATAAGAAAATTAGCAAACCTCTATTGAATTGCTTCTACTTGCCTTTAAACAAAGCACTCAAGACACATCATAAGACTAGGAGAAAACAGATGTGATATCATTCCACAGAGCAGGTAAGAATGGCTGAGCTGGCTATTGTAATTCAGAAACTCTATTTTAGCAATATAATGAACAAATATAATAAGATGAAAAATCTTTAAACAGTTAGAACACAGTGGAACCGTAAGCAAAAGATAAGATGGGCTTACAAAGAAAATATCATGTTAGACTGAAGTCATAGATTTTTGCCAACAAATTAGAAAATCAATGACCAAAGGAAATGAAGTAGATGTTTCATAATTGGCCTTTGGTGAAGCTTGTGACAAAATCTCATAAAATTCTATTTGTTAAATTGGTTTGAATTGGCTTAGAGATGAATATAGTCATCTGGACTGAAAATTGGTTGCTTCGTTGAAGGAATATGCCTAGAAGGCTCTGACAAGGATGAGTATATTTTTCAATGCTCCTAGATATTCCTTTTTCCTTTCAAGACCTTGATGAAAATGAGGTTAAAGTTACACATTCAGGCACTACCCATATGCAGACATTAACTTTTATATTTTTAGCTTGTTACATGGTAGTCCATCCATTTGAAGAGAACACAGATGCAGAAGGAAATGAAGGAATGGGGTAAAATGAAATATTTCTGAAAAAAGGAATAAAGTACAAAATGTTGGCTGTTAGTGATCACGTCTATGTAAACAAACAGAGGTAGGGTTTTGTTTGGGGGTTTTGTTTTTTGTGGGTCTTTTTTGTTTGTTTTTGTTTTCTTTACTTTGGTTCAGTTATCATCTGCACACTTTCTGGATTAAAAATACCCAGAGTATAACTAAGAACTTAACTGTTGAATGATCCCCTTTCTTGATCCTTGGGTGATCCTTGAACCTTGAATGCTCTCACCAGCTTTTCCTACCCTCCCACTGAAAAATCCTCCTTGTCAATGGAAAAAGAGCTGTCAGGAAGCTTCTCAAATACATACTTTGTGTGACAACTAAGGCAAGAGCCCTGCACACAAAAGCCAGGTAACAAGTAGTGCCTACAACTTGCTGATTCTCTCTCACCTGACAGGTGGAAACCAGTAAGGAGCAAATTTTATCTGGCAGAACAGGTGGAAACCAGTAAGGGACAAATTTTATCCAGCAGAATCTCTGGGTGTGAATGGAAGCCCTTTAGTCACTGGAACAAATAATAGGATTTTGTAAGATGCCTAAAAACTAGGTCACCTAATCTGATACAGAAGGTAGGAAAAACCATGGAAATGGATAAGCAAAGTGGCAGAAAGGAAGGCTCGAAGGACAAGCAGGAGATCATCTGAGATTTAGGAAAGTAAAGCAGGGTGGAGAATGTTCCAGGCAGAGGGAAACGTACATGCAAAAGTATAGAAGCAGGTGCACCTTGGAATTCAGAGAAGCAGTAGGTAATTTGTTGTTAGAGTGACTCTACACCCTGCCACAATGCCACCACCACTTAAAACTTTTAGTAATGCTCTATTATGTATAGGATAATGGGATGGGCAGCGAATCCCTATTATGGTCTATAAGACCTACATGATCTGGCCTGTAACTGCTGCTTCATCTTGCTGCATCCTGTTGACAGACAATTCTCCATGGTTGATTTGTGTTTCTGCCCTTCTTGCAAGGACAAGTATTAACTGCCCCTTTGTTCCAGACGATCTTTTCAAGAAAGATTGTATAGGGAACTGCCCTGGAATTTAGAGATAGTGTCTCCTTCTGAGCGGAAGGCGATTTCGTTACTGTCCAGTATAATAAAAACAATATCTCCTTCAGACCAAAGCTCCAACTGGCCTACTTCTCATTTTAAAAGATTCAGGTTCTCAAGCTCAGGATTCCTCAATGGTAACACAAATTCACTGTGTGCTCAGCTACACCCTGGTCACTCCATGTTGCTTATGTGAGACCATGCTGGTGGCGGCAGTGGTGGTGGTGGAGGATGGATGGTGGGGGGGTGGGGTGATACACATGTGAAGCCCTTGCTACTTGCTGCATCATGAGTAATGGAGTTTTTTGTCTCTGATCCCTGAGTCTTATATCTTCTGTCACCATCCATAAAATGGTGACATGCTAACTTGTTTGTGTACATGTAGAGTAAAATCTCAAACCCAAAACAGCTCTTGACACACCCTCACTTTCTGAACTCCAATTACATTCAACATTATTAGAGATCAAAAAATGCAAATGTAAGTTAAGACCACAGAGAGATATCACTACATGTATATTAGAATGGTGAAAATACAAAATACACTAAATGCTGGCAAAAATGACAACAAATTAGATCATTTATACTTTGTTAATGGGAACATAGAATGGTATGGCTAATCTAATATGGCAGTTTCTTAAAAAAGTAATGTGGAATTATCATACAATCCAGCCATTGCACTCTCGGGCATTTATCTCAGAGAATTGAAAACTATGTCCACACAAAACCCAGTACATAAATGTTTATTCCAGTTTTATTCATAATAGACAAAAACTGGAAACAGGCTACCCATCTTCAATAGGTAAATGGTTCAACAAATCCACATCCATACCATGAAATAATACTTGGTAATAAAAAGCAAAATATATATTTCCTTTTTTTAAAAGATTTTTAATTTATCTGACAGAGAGAGAGATCACAAGCAGGCAGAGAGGCAGGCGGAGAGAGAAGAGGAAGCAGGCTCCCTGCTGAGCAGAGCACCCAATGTGGAGCCTCAATCCCAGGAACCTGAGATCATGACCTGAGCGAAAGGCAGAGGCTTAACCCACTGAGCCGCCTAGGCGCCCTATATTTCTTTTTTTTTAAGGAAGAGAGAGAGCACAAATAGGGGCAGGACAGAGGGAGAGGGAGACAGAGAATCCTAAGCAGGCTCCATGCACATCATGCAGCCTAAGGTGGGGCTGCATCTCATGACCCTGAGATCATGACCCAAGCCAAAATCAAGAGTCAGATGCTTAACCAACTAAGCCAACCAGGTTTCCCAAAGGAACAAGCTACTGATACATACAATAATTTAAATGAATCTCAAGAATATTATGACTGAGAAAAGTCAATCCAAAAAAGTTACACACTCTATGACTCCATTTACATAACATTTTGAAATGGTGATATTTTAGAAGTAGAGAACAGATTAATGGTTTCCAGAAATCAGAGACAAAGTGAGAAAGGTGGATGTTGTTACAAAATGGTGGCATCAAGAATTGCTACAATGATGACACTGTTCAGTATCTTGACTGTGGTAGTACATACATACACCTACAAGGGGGTAAAATTCTAAATAACAAAATATATACACACACACACACATTCACACAGAAGTGAAACAGGTAAAATCTGGGAACTATGAATAAAGTCAGTGGATAGTATTAATGTCATTATCTTGGTCTTGATACTGTGCTGCAGTTTTGTATGATGTAATCATTGGGGAAAACTGAGGAAAGAGCACATGTGCTCTCTGTATTATTTGTTATAACTGATATAAATCTAGAATTTTCTCTATCAAAATTTCCAAATAAAAACTTTTGCAACCTGACGCAGATACTTTTTTCAATAAGAAAAGAAATCTGTCAATGTGTGTTTAAAGGCAAAAAGAGAAAAGGGATGAATTGTTTCCAGAGTTCACATTCTGCCTCTGCTACTTGTCTGATGGGTAATCAAGCAAGTGACACAGTTATCTAAGCCTCGACTTCCTGATTTCTGAGGCATCTCTAATAATGGCATCCATCCTAGGGGGTTGTTAAGAGAATTGAGATTATATAGGTAAAGCACAATACTTGGAACATAAATGTTGCTTCTTCTACTAAAATTATTAATTCCGCTTTCAAAATTCCACTCCTGTTACAAAACCAAACTGTTAAATCCTATTCCAATTGAAGAAGGAAGACACTGGTCAGAGATTTTCAGACTGATAAAGAGATTTTTTTTTCTAATAAGTGTTCCTATAGTAAAAGTGTACTATGAGTATATTATTCTAATGGGAGATAAACAACAAACAAATAACATAAAAACATTAAAAATTGCATATTTACTAAGATATACTGGATTTGGGGTCATAATTATCTTAAAGTATTTTTTTTAAATGGAGACTATTTAAAGTATGTTCTCATCCCACAATGGAATTAAATGAGAAGTAGATAACAGAAAAATAGCTGGAAAATCCCTCAAATATCTGGAGATTAAACAACACCTTCCAAATAACACAGATCAAAGAAAAAGGTGTAAGACAAATGAAAAAGGTTTTGAACTAAATAAAAAAGAAAACACAGGGGCGCCTGGGTGGCTCAGTTGGTTGGGCGACTGACTTCGGCTCAGGTCATGATCCCGGAGACCGGAGATCGAGCCCCACATCGGGCTCCCTACTCGGCGGGAAGCCTGCTTCTCCCTCTCTCACTCCTTCTGCTTGTGTTCCCTCTATAGCTGTGTTTCTCTCTGTGAAATGAATAAATAAAATCTTTAAAAAAAAAAAGAAAAAAAGAAAACACAACTTAAACAAAAACTGTGAGGTTCTGCAAAAACACTGCCCAGAATAATATTTAGAGCATTGAGTGCATATATTAAAATTGAAGAAAGGTAAAAAATTAATAACCTAAACTTCCATCTGAGGAAACCAAAAAGAGAAGACTTTAATCTGAAAGCAAGTAGAAGAGAAGATATAGTAAAAAGCAAGAAACAATAAAATGAAAAATATGAAAACAATAGAAAAAAATCAGTGAAATCAAAAGCTGGTTCCTTGAAAAGATCAATAAAATTGATAAGCTTCTAGCAAGGTTAACCAGGAAAAAAGAAGACACAAACTTATCAGTACCAGAAATGAAAAAAGGGTCATCACTACTGATAACAAGGATATTAAAAGATAATAAAGGAATATAATGACCAACTTTATGTCCATTAACATAAATACTTAGGTGAAATGGACCAATTCCCTGAAAGACACAAAATACTAAAACTGACAAAGGAGAAATAGATAATCTGAATAGGCCTATATTATTAAATAAAACTTTATAAAAATAGAAAGCACCAAACCCTGATAATTTCACTAGTGAATGCTATCAAAAATTTAATGAAGATATGACATGAGTTCTCTACAATCTCTTTCAGAAAATAAAAGTAGATGGAATAATTTTTAGCTTATTCTATGAAATCAACCTTAATCTAATACCGAAACCAGACAAAGGCATTACAAAAAAGAAAAGCTACAAAACATTATCTCTCATGAATACAGATGTAAAAATCCTTCACAACATATTAGCAAATATATATGATAATGTATAAAAATAATTGTACCATAATTTATTCCAAATATGCAAAGCTGGTTTGATTATTAAAAAAATCTATATAATCCACAAAACAAGCAACAGTAAAAATATGATCATATTGGTATATGTAGACATAGAATTTGGTAAAGTCCAATATTCATTCACAATTAACGCCCTCAGCAAATTAGGACTAGAGAAGAACTTTCCCATCTTAATGAAGAAAATGTATCCCCCCAAAATCTGTAGGTAATGCAGAAGCCAATATCAGGCCACCTCAAGAGGGACCATTTTAGCATAAAAAATATTCTGAGTTAAAAAGCAATCAAAA
Source organism: Spilogale gracilis (assembly GCA_004023965.1). Taxonomy (NCBI): domain Eukaryota; kingdom Metazoa; phylum Chordata; class Mammalia; order Carnivora; family Mephitidae; genus Spilogale; species Spilogale gracilis. The sequence continues at coordinate 15,247 of PITA01022594.1, read as the reverse complement.
CCCAACAGATTGAGGAAATGCTCTTTACTTCCCTCTAAACTGCCTAAAAGGAATTTAAATAGAGGACCTGCTCCAGGAAGAGTGCTCTCACCATAGAGAACTACATTATGACATGTACTAGGTATGGTGGGCAGGCAGGAACCTAACGAGGCCTGTTTAATCAGTCTTCACTTTGCCCCTATTGTTTCTGAGAGGCCCAGCAAATATCTGTTTACCAAACATTTACTTCTTCACTCTTTTTAAGGACTGCATTCCTTCCCTTAAAAGTCCCAGACTTCTCCTCTTTCTCCTTAGTTCAGAACGAGAAATGTATCTCATTTTGACTCTCTTTGGAATTTCCATGTTTAGGTGGGTTCCCATATGTACACTATTAAATTTTATTTTCTCCTGTTAATCTGTCTCATTAGTTTGATTCTTAGTCTGGCTAGAAGGATCCAGAAGGAAACAGGTTTTTCTTGCTCCAAGACAGTATTACCATACTCAATGGTGATATACTGAACTCTTTCTCCCTAAGATGGGGAAGAAGGTAATGATATCCTCTATTTATCAATCGTATTTAACATAATCCTAGAAGTCCTAGTTAGTGCAATAAGACAAGCAAAGGAAGCAAACAGTACATTAGAAATACATTTGAAGGGAAGAAATAAAACTCTTATTCTCAAGTGACATGATTGCCTATATAGAAAATCCCAAAGTACCAGTAAAAACACTCTTGGAACTAAGAAGCAAGTTTAGCAAGGTCCAGGGACACAAGGTCAATACGTAAAAGTCAACTGCTTTCCTATGTATCAGAAGTGAACAACGAGAATTTGAATTTTAAAAAACAATACCATTTACTATAGCATAAAAAAATGAAACACTTAGGTATAAATTTAATATAACAGGTATAAGGTCTCTATGAAAAAAATTATAAAGTTCTTATGAAATAAATCCAAGAAAAATCTTGGAAATGGAGATAAAATCCAGGTTCATGGATTGGCTCAGTATTATTAAGATGGGCAATACTTCAGGGAACCTGAGTGGCTTGGTTGGTTAAGCATCTGCCTTCAGCTCAGGTAATGATCCCCAGGTCCTGGGATCCAGTCATGTTGGGAATCCTTGCTCAGCAGGGAGCCTGCTTCTCCCTCTTCCTCTGCCTGCCACTCCCCCTGCTTGCTTTCTCTCTCTCTGTCAAATAAATACATAAAATCTTAAAAAAAAAGATAGCAATATTTCACAAATTGATTTATAGATTCAGTGTAATTCCAGTCAAAATCCCAGCAAGCTTTTTGTAGATATTACCAACTGGATTCTAAAGTTGATATGGAAATGCAGAAGACCTAGAATAGCCAATACAATACTAAAAAAGAACAAAGTTGAAGGACTCACACTACTGATTTCAAACAAAGCTACAGTAATCCAGAGATAGTTGTGATATTGAATAAAGAATAGATTCATAGATCAATGGAATAAAATAGCTCAGAAGTAGACTCACACAAATATAATCAACTGATCTTTGAAAAAGAAGCAAAATCAATGCAATGGAGAAAAGACAGTCTTTTCTAAAATGGTGCTGGAACAATTAGATGTCCATATGCCAAAAAAAAAAAAAAAAAAAAAAAAAAGAACCCCCTATACTGTTACAACTTTCACAATAAGTCAAAATGGATTGTAGACTTAAATATAAAATACAAAACTATAAAACTGCTAGAAAATACCAAAGCAGAAAGTCTATATGAACTAGTTTGGGGATAAGTTTTTACATACTGCACTGAAAGCATCATCAGTGAAAGAAAAAAATTGGTCAGTTGGATTTCACTGAAATTAAAAACTCCTGCTGTGTATAAGACATTTTTAAGAGACTAAAAAGGCAAGTTAAATACTGAGAGAAAATATGTGGAAAACACATATCTGATAAAGGACTTGTATCCAAAATACACAAAGAATTCTTAAAACTCACCAATAAGAAAAGAAACCCAATGCTTTAAAAAGATCTGAATAGGGGCGCTGGGTGGTTCAGGTAGTTAAGTGTCTACTTTCTGCTCAGGTCATGATCCCGGGGTTCTGGGATGGAGCCACTTGCCAGGCTCCCTACTCAGTGGGGGGGTCTGCTTCTCCTTCCTCTGCCCTCATGTTCTCTCTCTCAAATAAATAAAATCTTTAAAAAGTCTGAATAGAAATTTTGCTCCAACTCTCTCTCTCTTTCTCAAAAAAAAATCTTTAAGAAAAGATTCTCAACATCATTTGTCATTGGGGGGTTGCAAAATTAAAACATTTGTAATTTTATGGTGGAAAATCCAGCAGCAAACACTATCTTAGCCAAGTGAAGCTATGTCAACATCAGCAAGAATGTCATTAACAGTATGTCCTCTCACTTGAGTCTAGTCATTAGCAAAACTTATTGGCCAAATCCCAAATAAAGTACATTTTACCAAATACTTAATGAGTATTCCTCAAAATTATCAAGGTCATCTAAAACAAGGAAAGTCTGAGAAATTGTCACAGCCAAGAAGAAGCTAAGGAGGCATGACAACTGAATATTGAAACTTGGATGGGCTCTGGGGACAGAAAAAGGAACATTAGGTTAAAACAAACAAAAAATTTGCATAAACTATGGACTTCAGTTAATAATGTTTCAGTATCGTTAACTAAGTTAATTGAATTGCACCCTATTAATATTTAATGTTAATAGCAATCAAAATTGGGTACAGGGTATATGGGAGTGCCCTGTCCCATCTCTGCAATTTTTCTCTAAATCTACAATCGTTCTTAAAATAAATTTATTATTACTTTTAAAAGTCTTGTTTAATAGGAATGGAGTTTCACTTTGCAAAATGAAAAATTTCTGGAATTCCCTGTACAACAATGTGAATACCCTTAACACTAATGAACTTTACACTTCAAGATGTTTAGTATGGGGGTGCCTGGGTGGCTCAGTTGGTTAAGCATCTGCCTTTGGTTCAGGTCATGATCCCCAGGGTCCTGGGATGGATTTTTGCATCAGGCTCTGGGCTGCTCAGTGGGGAGTCTGCTTCTCTCTCTCTCTCTGCACTACCCCCTCACGCCCCCACACCTTGCGCTTACTCTCTCTCTTGCTCTTCCTCTCCTTCTCTCTTTCTCAAATAAAATCTTTAAAAAATGTTTAAGATAGCTAATTCTATATTATGCATTTTTCACCACAATTAAAATTTTTAAAAATTTCTTAAAGCCTCCTTTTCATTTGTAGCCACACAGGAGTTTCCCATTTTCAATTGCTTTTAACATTACATATTAATTATTACAACATTATAATTATTAGTGTAGCTTCTAGCATCAATACAATGTTTAGTGTATATACACAGTGTGCTAAGCATTTCATAAAAATCCTTCAATTGAATCCTTATAGCAACTCTATTAGGTGGGTATTAGTATGGTTCTCATGTTACGGGTGGTAAATATGAAGCTCAGAGGATTTGAGCAAATTGCTGTGATCGCATTGCTAGTTAAGGGGTTCTAATTTCCAGAGCAATTGGATTCCAAAATCCACATTCACACCTACTTTGCTTTATTTGCAAATTTCACCTACAGCAGTTCGCAACCTCCAGGTATTAAAACAAAATAAAACAAACAAAAAAGCACAAGAGTAAACAAATGAGTAAATGCCAAGCCAGCAGAGCAAACAGCCAATTAAGTCAACTGGCTTTGAATTCCTGATGCATTTCCCACAATAGCTTTTTATCACTTTCTAGACTGTGAGTCCCCAGCTGTGCCTATCACTTATATTCAATGAAGCTCATTAAAACTGGGAGGGGAGAAAAACGCTATATCTTACTGATCAGAAAAAAATCCTGAAGGTAGTACTTTCTCACAAATGCTAGATTCCTAGGAAAACCAGGCCACAAAACGTCCATCCTAAATGTTTTTTCTCTGGGGGGTGCAGGGAGAGTCTCAGGACAAAGAAGAGGAATAGTACCCTGAAGAAACAGGTTAATCCTTCATTTCGCTTAAACAAATCTGCATCTACCTGTCTGTTAACCAAGAAGCCCTGCACTTGTCAGGTAGAGGCTGAGACTGATGGACCAGCCATCTCACACTGAGATGTGTAAAAGCTCACACTGCCCTTCTGCCATTTTTTGAAAAGGCAGAAAGCTCACAGGAGGCTAAACTGGATAGTTCCTTGCAGGTTAAAGTTGGAAGCCTTTGAGGAAAGTATTTCAAGCTCTGTCTGATGTAAAAATCAGCCACCAGAGCTTACCTTTAATATGGAAAATCATAAATTGCTGGAATAAATCCCTGTTTCAGATCAGGCAGGCCATGTGAAAGGAACATGGAAAACACATAAATAATTTTGAGTAGAAAAGTGAACACGTTTTCTAACTTCGAAACTGATACAGAATGTTAAGCCTGGGTTCAAAGTCTAGCACTCCCCGTCCTCCATCAGCCTTCATTAATTTTATGTTCAAAGACTCACATGAAAGGAAGGCATAACTTCTATCATCAAGGTTCAGGTCTCAAAACAGATTTATTAGCTCCACCTTATTGATTATGTTAGCTGAGGTTTCTTTATCCTTACTGGTGTTTTGCCCTCTTTTCCCAGGATCGAAATTAAGTATGTTAAAATCTCCTTTATTAATAGGGTGTCTATTTCTCATCTCCAGTAGTTTTCTGCTTTGTGAAAAGTGTTACTGTGTTATTGGAGACACAGATAATAATAATGATGACTTTTGCATCTTCCTGTGATTTTCAGCCTTTAGTGTTATAAAATATCCTCGTTTGCTTATTTTAGCATTGGCGGCTTAATTCTGGCTTGCCTATATCAAGACCTTTGCTCCCCCCACCCATTGCAATTGCCTGTTCTTTTATTTTTAACCTTCCAAATCATTCAGTTTTAGGCACACCCCTTTTAAACAGTGAAGAGCACAATTTTGCTTTTGTGGGCCATCCAAAAATCATTTTTTTCCCTTTGTAAGAAGTGAAGGAAGCCCGTTACTTCTGTTGATCTCTGTTCTATCATATTGTTTTATGATAATTTTGTTGAATATAGGAAGTTGTTCACTGTGTGATCCTTTCTCTTGCCCCCTCCCTTTTTTAAGATGTGCACTAAAGTACTGGATAGTAAAATGATATAATGTCTGAGATTTTTCTTTAAAACACTTTCACCATAAAATGTAGTGGTAGAAGGGGGATGGATCAGTACAGATAATGTTGATGGGCGTGGAACCTGGATATTGGGGTTTATTGTAGTTCCTACTTTTATGTGTGTTTGGGAATTCTGGTTTTAAAACATGGTTTGCTTTTTAAACAGTTGTAAAAAATAATTTAATCTTTCTCATGTTCTACAAAGTTTGCACGTTTTTTATTTACTTTTATAATAAGCCAAGTTCTATCTTCATGAACATAGACCTGAAATAATGAAAACTTAAGAGCTTCATAAAAAGAAGAGTTAGTCTCTAAATCAAATAAAGACCTTCTCTATTGCCTCAAGCGCTGCAATAAATTATACATACTGTAAATGAGCACAGCTTCTTTTAAAGTTACAAGAAACAATTTTGTCTTTGTGAGAGTTTTATAACTACATCCAATAGCCTATAAAAAGCCTCTCTTGATGCGGTTCCCATGGTGACAGCACATAATATATGTGTCCATTAAATTTGGAAATGTAATGAAGTGCAATAAAAATCTACTTCAGAAAAATACACTTCTCAGCATATTTTTATTAATTAAAATATTGCACTGAACATTTTTCATGTCTGCATGCCTGACAGCAAATAAAAGCTTTGCCACATATTAACTGTGACTCTTGAGTTTCATCCAATATTAATTGGTACAAAATAGGAAAGGCATTTTTGCAGAGAAAATATTTTGACTGGTAGCCCAGCGTGATTAATGGATAAACAGTTAGGCTTCTTGAACTGTGCATATACCATTTCAAATGCCACCAGCAATACGGATTCTGACATGTGTGTCCACAGGGGCAGGAACAGACTAGAAAGTAAGTGTCGTTAATCCTTGAGTTAGAAAAGTTCCTTATTGCTGACTGCCTACCACAGCCTCCTGAGAGTATATGGCTATTTTGTTTGTGGGGAAGGCAGAGTATCATGAAAACAGTTTAAGAAAACCCTGCATAAATTCAACTAACAACAGCAAAAGCAAAGACCACACAAAAAAAAAAATCTCACTACACAATCACAGGCACAGAAGTTGCCAAAAAATAGGTGGAAGAGGGGAGGAAACAAAGAGTAATGAGCAAATCACTCCCATACTCAACTTTGAATAGTCAGAATTTTAAGCAGAATAATTGGAAAGGAAAGAATCTTATTCTCAGGATGATTACTCAGTTATCTTCAAGTAAGGAGCAGAAAATTCTCAACTAATTCCCTCTTGACACCCTCTGTGTATGTCCTCCCAAATTAACAATATCTGAATGACTTTGACACACTTGAGAGCACAAAGCACCTGGAAAACATAACTGGGGAAAGGGTACATAGCTTCCACTCAACCGCAAAATTAAGAAGAACATGAATTAGCTCTCATCGATGACATTAATCTGAGAGGCATTTGCATTTTGCATTCTGTCATATTGCAATGTAAGACCTATAAGAATCTTCACTGGCCTGGCTGCTGTTCCATGAAGAACCCTACTGATCAAGCCCAACTAAAAAACTAATAGTAAGTGGGACTTACTATGTCATAAACTGTTTCCCCCAAAACTGTTTTAAGAACAATCTTATAGGATTCCCATTATGTAGCCACAACTCAAGACCCTAGACACGTTTTTCTGGAATTTATGGAAAACACCTGAAAACACTACTGTTCCCCCATACATTGTACCATACTCAAAAATGAGAGGAAACATGTGGGCACAGTATTTCTACTGGACCTATCATTGAGGGCAGAGTATCAGTAAAATATCACTATTAGTTTGGTACAAATTTGCCTAGCTATTGAAGTGAAAAGGGAATCCACAAGTGTTTGGAAGTTCCCCAAGGCGAATTTGTTTCTCACTGGTTCAGAAGGTTTTTGGAAGTTGGAAGCTCTGGAAGTTGCAGATATATCAAGGCAAAACAGAAAGCAAAAGAGGTAAAGAAACCAAAAACCTTCCAAATAAAGAGGCTCCTAGGATCATAGAACATAGCCAATTCCCAATACTGAATCCTGATTTAACTAGTCACCCTCCTTTCATTAACCATGTGGAGGGATTCTCAACCAAAATTCATCAGAGTACTCTTTGAGAATGAGAACTCTGCTCAGGCTTCCCTGATTTCCAACACATACACTCCAGCTCCTGTCTTCTCCAGAGTTTCTCTGAAGTTTTCCCCTAGCCCCTGACACTTCATTTTACATTGAAGCACTCATTAGATTATCTCTAGTGGTCTCCTCTATGCATGCCCACCCATCAGACTGTGAGCCCCCTTGATAGTGGGAAATGAATTTTATTACTTTCAGCATTCCACATTTGAATACTTAACATATCAATGTTGTTTTACATAGATGGAAAAAGCTTTGATGATGAACCTGTAAAGTATTATTTATACTCCATCAAATTCATAATGGCATGCTTCCTGCTTTGCACCTCAAGATCACATTGTCTGGATAGTAGATATATGAGGATGCTTAGATTATTTTCTGGACTGGTTTGACTATTGGAAATATTACTAAATTGTCAAATCTGAATATGAAAAAAGAGAAAATATGTATATTGAGTCACTATCCCTACCTATTTGTACCCATTTATTAATTCCTTCACAGCATATTTTTTTGAGCACCTATAAAGTACTAGGCTTGTCCAAGGCATTGGGAAAAGAGTAGTGAACAATTAGAAACATGCTTTGCACCCACAGAGTTTATATTCTACTGTGCTTGGGGAAAAATAATAAAATAGTGAGACAGAGATACCAAGCAAACTCAGGTTGTAATAAGCACCTTCAGAGAAAATAAACCAGATGATGGAACAGTGTGGCTGGAAAAAGGAAGAGGCTAAGATCATAGATGGGCAGAAAAGGCCTCTTTGAGGTAGTTACTTTGACCGGGATAACTGCAGAAGGTTGAGGGAAGGAAGTGGGGTAACGTATGAGATCAGAGAGCAGGCTGGGGCAGATTATGGAAGGTCTTTAAAAATGCGGAAAGGAGTTGAGATTTTATTGCAGTGCCAAAAGAAGCCATCAGAATGTTATAAGTTGGGAGGAGACAAGATCTTATTTTAGGAAAGACCACTATGGTTGTTGTATGGGCAATGGAATGTGCTCTGCCAAGAGGTGAAGCAGAAGATCCCTTAGAAAAATTGAGCTGTGGGGCACCTGGGTGGCTCAGTTGGTTAAGCGACTGCTTTCGGCTCAGGTCATGATTCCGGAGACCCGGAATCGAGCCCCGCACCCTTAGAAAAATTGAGCTGTGGGGCGCCTGGGTGGCTCAGTTGGTTAAGCGACTGCTTTCGGCTCAGGTCATGATTCCGGAGACCCGGAATCGAGCCCCGCATCGGGCTGCCTGCTCAGCAGTAAGCCTGCTTCCCCTCTCTCACTCCCCCTGCTTGTGTTCCCTCTCTCGCTGTGTTTCTCTGTCAAATAAATAAAAATAAGTAAAAAATCTTTAAAAAAAAAAAAAGAAAAGAAAAATTGAGCTGCATTTACTCTACTGCACCCTAATGGTTCCCAACTAGGGGCGATTTTGCCTCCCAAAGGACATCTGGCAATAGCTGGAAATGTTCTTGTTTGTCACAACTAGGAAAGAAGGGTGCTCATGGGCAGAAGCCCCAGATGCTGCTAAACTGTTGCAATGCACAGCACAGCTCTTCTCAACAGACAACCCATCCAATGGAGTCAAGGTTAAAAATCTGATTTACTCTATGCAGATCTGCCCTTTGACTCTGGATTGCATGACGGAAGCAACAACAACAAAACAAGTTATATAAATTATAAGGCATGTGCGTTGGGACACCTGGGTGGCTCAGTCAGTTAAGCTCCTGCCTTAGGCACAGGTCATGATCCCAGAATCCTGGGATCCAGTCCTGCATTGTGCTCCCCGCTCAGTAGGGAGCCTGCTTCTCCCTTTGCCTGAGGCTCCCTCTGCTTGTGCTCTCTCTCTGACAAATAAGTAAATAAAATCTTTAAAAAAAAAGAAGGCATGTGTGTTCATGGGAAGCAAAGAAGCAAATTATGGGGTAAAAAAAAAAAAATCCAGTAACAAGAAAGTGTAAAGCTAGACTCAGAGTCTCTCCAAACATGGAGTCATCCACTAGCCCTACCTTTTGTACCAAAAATAACAATGGTTTGCTTTTGAGACCAGTTGACCTCCCCTTAATTTATTACATTGTCTACATGGTGACCTTCCTAGATGGTGAATACACAGGTTTTTTTTTGTTTTTGCTTTTTAGTTTCCTTTAATTAAACTAAATAGCATTCCATTTAGACCACATTAACATTTAGAAATTCTTGATGAATGGCATTTCTTGTCCTTGGATGTGTCTTCCTTTCAATAAGTTGATAATTTGCCTTCAGAATTTGACCATTTTATTAGTGATTGCAAATAAAATTGTTTTTTACGACAACACCTGGACCTTTTCCATTCAGATGTCTAAAAACAGAGACAACATTCTACAATGGACAGTACTGTCATGTGCTGATCTACATTAAGCTGGATTTTTTTTCCATGAAGATTATCCCAATAAATTATTATGCTGAGTCTCAGAGAAGGTTTCACACTCAAAGGGAGCCCCTGGGATGCTGTTATTACTCTTTGAAGGACACTTGACTTTCACCGAACATCTGCCTCGTTGAATGTACCTCCACTAAATGTGAGCACCTGAACTGAATATGTTAACCAAGGAAAGCAATAGCAAGAAACCATTCGGAAAGCCCCAGGACTTTGCCAGTAGGCTACAGTACAACTTAGATACTCAAAAGAAATCCTTAAAAATAGGTTTCTGAGGGTTCCTTTAAAGTCTGTATTTTCTGAATGGTCACAGTGAGTGAAAATCAACAAAAATTAATGGGAAAACAAAGATTACATATTTATATACAAATGTGAACATTAGACCTACTAGAATAAACAGATTCTAATATGAGGCAATATATAGACAAACAAAGATATTTAACAATGAAATATGAGTTAATACCAGTGAGGGTAGTAGGATGGGGATTCTCATGCACTCTGGGGAGCTGAGTTTATGAAGTATTATAAATATTATTGTATATTATTATAATAAAAACATTTGTATAGTATTATTTGTATAATCTACTTTTGTAGAAGCATCTCTAAACAACTTTGTGAACAGTTCCTACCTTATAATCTGATATAATTTCCCTTCTCTCCAAAGTGGTGATCAGAGAAGAACACAAAGATCCATGAATGAGGGTGTTTGTTGCAGAATTACTAGTAACAGTGTGAAATGGTAACTACAACAGCCAGGAATTTGTCAAATGAATTACAGTTAATCTAAAATATGAAATATTAGTAAGTCATTAAAAGTCCAGTTTTCAGGAAAACATTTCAGATACTACTGTATCCCTAGAATTTTAAATAGTGCCTGGTACATGATATTAAGCCCTCTAAATATTTTCCAAATGAAAGAATATATCATTAAATGGACGAGGGTAAAAAACAACTTTTTCACTAAAATCCACATTCTCTTGTAAGCACAATTTAGGTAGATAGATAGATAGACAGACCTGTGCCTATGCATAGAAAAAGATCTTAAATACTCAGAATTGTTTAAAATATTTTGGAGTGGTGTATTTATACATCATTTTTATATTCTTTATCTCTTCCTTTATTTTAAAAATCTTCTACAATAAATATTCACCAGTTCTATAATCAGAGTGATCTTTTTAAGTGTACATTAGAAATATAAATCACCATTCCTTTAGGTAGTGTTTCTTGCTGGTCTTGACTCCATCTCTTTATTGGATCCCTTGAGTACTTAAGGGATCAGCCAATTAGTTGAGTTTAAAAAAAATATGCTGATGTTCTGTTAGGTGTCTTTTATGATCTGGGGAGACATGAATCAACAGTACAAATCCTACTCTTAAAAATATTATGGTAAATATAAAGTTACATTTTTAAAATAAAGATAATACAGTTAGAGTAAAACTAAAGACACCTTCCTGATGGGAATAAATGGCCACAGGCCACTGATGGGAGCAAACAGCAAAAATAGGGGAGACCTAGCGGAGGACAGAATGAGGAGGTAAAATCATAAGAAGAGAACAGCGAGTGCACAGTCATAGAAGCCAAGGAAAGAAAACGAGCATAGGAGGAGGCCATGTTGGCATGCTGCCAAGGAACCAAATAAGACAACACCTGAGAAGTGAACTGAACAGATAGAACGGGTAGCTTTGCTTCTTGGTGTGTATTCCAGTCACATCTCCCTTTCTACCCAAGGAGAAATGATAAATGACATGGCTACTGCCTTCTTCAGCCTTCTGGCCAATTTACCACCTCCTCCACCTGACTTTGTCAGTAAACAGCCCCTACCCCTTCGGTATAGCTCCACAACTCTGATCATTCCATTCTCCACTCTCTCCAAATCCCCAAATCTTCCAGCTTTCTTCCCTGCCCAGGAAAGACCTTTCATGTTTTTGACATTTTAAGACAGGGGAAAGCATTTCAGGACGTGGATGCATGACTGAAGCTACACACAGAGGTTTAATTCAAACAATTAAGCAACTGTTAGGATGGTAACTTTCCAACAGGACCCCTGCAGCCCTTCTCTGCTTGCTGTCACGCAGGTCATGAAAGATGGATTACCTTAATAGAGGCCCTTTGCATTAATAAATACTGGGACCAACGGGAAGAGCCCCAGGGAAGAGTTATTTCCAGTGATCTCCAGTGAGGATCACACCAATGTGCACTTCATTCAACAGCCACACAGAAAGAACCGCTACCAGAAGACCAGGTGACTAATAGGAGTTTAATGCATTTCATAGTAAAATGTATAAATGAGCAACTAATGGGGGAATTGCCTTTTTTATTTTTGTTTCAAGGTTTATTTGTTTATTTATTTGATAGAGAGAAAGAGAGAGCAAGAGAGGGAACACAAATGGGGGAGCTGGAGAGTGAGAAGTGGGCTTCCTGCTGAGCAGGAAGACTGACAAGGGGCTCGATCCCAAGACCCTGGGATCATGACCTGAGCCAAAGGCAGATGCTTAACAAGTCACCCAGGTGCCCTAGAATTTCCTTTTTTAAACAGAGTTCAGAAATGATTCAAAACGTAAAGCAGCATAACTCATGTGTGGACCACAGAATGCTAGTTTCATGGGATTATGAGCTGTTATAAAAAATGAGGGCCCTAGCTGAAAGTTCTGGGAAATACTAGATAAGACAAGTTTCTTTATCATTGTCTTTAACAGGTCAAGCTGAATTGAATTTCTCTTAAAAGATGATAAGATATGTAACATTCCCCAAGTTTATGTGACCACAGAATCTCTTTGTGTAGATTATTTTGCAGGTCTAAAGTTTTCTTAGGGAGCATACTTTAAAATTTAATCATGGTACCGGATTTATATTTCAAAATGATAGAATCAGATTAAATCTCTAATCTCAGTCATGGAGTGATTTTAGAACAGCTGTTCTCAATTGTGTCTTCCCATTAAAATCACCCAAGAAACTATTAAAATTCCCAATGCCCAATCCTTATCTGAATCTGTCAAATCAGAATTCTTGGGGCTAGGACCAAGACAGTACTCTGGAAAGCTCTGAAGGGGTTACAATGGACAGCCAAGTTGAGAGCATCATTTTTGAGTCTCCTACCAAGGCAGCATCTCTTCTTCAGCATCCTTGATATCTTGGTGTGCTAACTCTTCAATATGGGTGACCTCCTGGGGCCACGTGACCCAGCAAAACATTCCTCCTCTATGTCAAACACAAGATGAAACCCATTGTGTCTAAGATGACATTTATCTCAGTAACACTTATACTGCTAAAACTGTAGGGTATATGCTACATTCCTATCTTCCATCAATAAATGAATGGCCCCTTTTTTTTCCCCCTTAGTAGTTTGAATATAGTGTTCCACATCAAAATCCCACAAAGGGAAAAACAAGCCTCAAATTTATTAATAAAGTTCTAACAGCAAATATTGAAAAGCTGATATCCAGACAGAGAGTACGGAATATTAACTGTAACATGTAATATTTAAGGGCAGAAATTTTTTATTAATATTTATATACCTAATATGTACAATCGAGAAATCTAAATAGCAGAGATGCTTTTTGCATTATGCAGACACAAGCCCAGTTAATCTCTCCAGCCTCCAGGGCCCAGAGTTAGACTGCCTTGGAGGTAGGAGCTAACACAGGCTTCTTTGCCAAACTTGGCCTTGGTAGGAACCTTAATTAATTTTATTTATAGTTCTACCAAGTACTGCTCTGCTTCTTCTCATTGAATTACTTGGAAGGCATGCTTACTTGTAAGACACTGCTTTCAGTTGAAGAGTTAAAGTAAAAATACTTGACCTCCGGGACTCCAGCCACACAAACAACCATTCAAACCTTGGAAACTAAAATGATATGCCTTTGAGAGACCAGAGGGAAAACCATTTCATAAACAACGCCCCAAAAAGCACTATCCCCAATTTGGGATGAATTGTTATGTGATAGGTTATTCTGTTAAAATGTGTTAATATTTTATTCCCTTCCTTCCCATGAATTTCATGCAAAAGTTGCATCAAAGAAAACCAAAATACCTAGTGCTTTATCCTTAAAACTGAAAAGGTTTATGACAAGGTAGTTCTATTATTTATTTGAATTATAAAATAAAGCTCAATATCAACCTGACTTGCTAAAACCAGCTATCTGATCTTAAGAGTCACTAATCTTTATTTCCTTCATAATCCAATTTCCTTTATTATTTGCATTGCTAATGGCTGTTTTGATTAAAGAATTAGGGAAAGAAATGATAATGTTGTATAATTAAGTATGCATATTTGGAGCTTTTTGCCTTTAAATGCAGTGTATTGGAAGAGCCAAATCTTGGTACTAGATAATTTGTGAAATTATATATTGCATTAGTAACATGCTGGAATAGTTAAGGAGCTAAAAATTTCAGGATTATCCCATGTCCAATAGCTGGTGACATAAATATGCCAAATGAATCTAAGTAGGCCTTTAGAAAATCCAATTTATTGAATTAAGTATGAGTTTTAATGGTCCAATAAAACATCACTGAAAGATAAATATTGAAAAGTACATTGCCCAGTTTCAGCAGAGCAATTCATTGACTTTTTATCTATCTACAAAATAAATAAATACTATAATTATTTTTCATGACAAATTTGTACCTAATGTAAATGATACTCCTTTGTGAACCTGAGAATTCTGTAATAATGGGGTAAAGTTATCTGCTATTTTCAACACAGCTTATTAGGTGTTTTAAAGATTTTATTTATTTATTTATTTATTTATTTATTTATTTATTTGGGAAAGAGAGGCAGGGGCAGGGAGAGGGAAAAGCAGACTTTGTGCTGAGGGTTCAACCTCACAACCCTGAGATCATGATCTGAGCCAAAATCAAGAGTCAGCTGTTTAATCAACTGAGCCACCCAAGCATGCCTGCTTAATAGGTATTTTAAAACTCAAATATAAAGAATATAAAGTGTGGTTTACTCTGCATCCCTGTACTGGTTTTTCCCAGTATGGGATACTAGTGGCTACCCCTAGCTGGAGTATCCATAACTCTCCTTTCAAGCCTCTATTTTATTAAATATAGTTAGGATGAAGCCATACACTAAAAGGCAAAATGGCTCTGGGACCTTGACCAGTAGGGACCATCACCATTAAGAAGAATCCAGAAACACACCTGTGACGCTGGTAGGTATTTGGGAGAAACAATTATTCTGCATGCACTACTATGTGGTTGGCCACACTGATTTACTTCATAACAGGTAGAGCAGGAAAATGGCTCAGAGTTACTCCATTGATATACAAAATACACCACCTGCTTTGCTGCTTTCTAAGTCTCTAAGAAATTTAAACAAAATTTGGAGTTAGTTTGAACTAACTCATTTTGAACCAAGTCATTTTAGGAAAAGCAGAGAAGCACTGTGCCCTCTGAAGGGCTGAAAGCAGCACATGTGGGGAATTTTTTTTTTTTATAATATTTTCCTCTTTATTAAAGTGAACAGAGAGTTAATGCCCAACATCATGTGGTACTCCTAGAAGAGAAATTTCTCCCTGTCTGTTTTACATGTCTAAAATGGGTATTTACTATGTATGTTTTTTTGGACTCTATGGCTTGAGAAATGTCACCAATAAACTTAATGAAGATTGTGTCTACAGAGAACTAGCAAGTGTTTTGT
>PITA01022593.1:0-29454 GCA_004023965.1 Spilogale gracilis | reverse complement strand
CCAATAATTTAATCTGTTCTAGGAGTTAACGAATATAAGGATTCCATCCCTTGAGTTGCAGGAAACAAAACAGAATTCACAATCTTGTTATATTATCACTATACAATTGAAGTGCTTGGATCTAGACCTGTCAATGCAAGTTCAATGACATTCATGTGGTACCCAGTAATTGTTGTGCTTTTTTTTGTTTTTGTTTTTGTTTTGTTTTATATTTAATTATTTATCTGAGAGAGAGAGAGAGAATACATGCATGAGTCAGAGGCAGGGGCTGAGGGAGAGGGAGAGAGAGAATCTCAAGTGGACTCCATGCTGAGCATGGAGCCCAACTATAGGCTTGATTTCATGACCCTCAGATCATGATATGAGCCAAAATCAAGAGTCAACAATCAACCAACTGAGCCACAGAGATGCCCCAAGTGTGCTTTAATCTTAATAATGGATGGAAGGTGTTTCCTCCTTCTTTTACAAAAGAAAGGAATTCTATGAAAGTCCATACAAGGAAAGGTTTTTTTTCCCAAACTGGCCTACAATATTTGGTCCCAAATATACATTTAATATTTGTTGAACATCAGTATAAAAAGAGATAGAATTATATATAGAAGTACTTACAATGTATCCCTGAGATGTCATTGATGATCTTGCTACCCAGAAACATTCCTAGGGCATTAAAATGACATTAATGACAATCCAAGACTTAACGTTTCTTTACTATGCTATTAGCCCAACACACCAAGCTCACAATTTAAAGCTTCAAGCGGAGCAGAGCCAAATCAAACACATCACTAGCATAGTGATCATGTACAGTAGAAATGTCAGTCTTATTCCAAGAGCAAAGACAACAGAGGGTGGGGAGGTAAATCTAATCAAACAAAAGTGGTTGATAGGATAAAAACAAGCAAAGCATCAATAGGAACCCAGAGCCAATAAACTTTGGGCCAAGAGTCCATTGAGGTTCATGATAAAGTAGCCAAAGAATCACTTTTACCCATATTATAGAAGCAGACACTTGAATTAGGGCTCTCCTAACCAGGGAAACACAATCATGCATCTTCTTTTAAGAATTTAAGCCCAGTGGATATACACAGTTTTTGAATACCAGCTTCTATTATCAATGGAAATCACAGCAGAAATCTACTAGGTGTTTTCATAATTTTCAGATTTCACTCATTTCACACTGATAAATATTTTGAAATTTTACACTCCATTTTCTCTGATAGTGATTTTGTATTCTTAACCACCTCTCCCAAAACTGTTATTTCTTTAATTTAACTCTAATAAAAGGGTATAAACACATATACATGAACACACATCCTATTCTTCCTTGGCTTTTCTCTCAGCCTCGGAATGTACAAATTTTTAACCATTTCCTTAGAGCTTCTTTTTATTACATCGTCCATAACAAGACACCTGATATTCTTTCCTTTATAACCTCCAGCAAATTTAATGGCACAATGTGTGAACTTGGTTGACAAAAAGGGAATAGGATTTTTTTTTTAAGATTTTATTTGTTTATTTGTCAGAAAGAAAGAGAGAGAGTACAAGCAGGGGGAGCAGCAGGCAGAGTGAAAGGGAGAAGCATGCTCCCTGTTGAACAAGGAGCCTGATGCAGGGTTCGATCCCATGACCCTGGGATCATGAACTGAGCTGAAGGCAGATGTTTAATCAACTGAGCCACCCAGGCATCTGAGGGAATAGGGTAGTGTAAAATTTATTTTTGGGTTTTTCAAAAAAATTTCTAGATTATTAATCAAGTCATTTATTTTAATTCTCAAATTATTATTGCTATTATTATTATTTAAGATAAAGGTATGGTTTTTTTAAAGTTATTGGTGAATTAACTTAAATCCTCCCAAATATTTCATGGCAATACCATGTAGCACTGGAAGAGACAAACACTCTTCCACCATCCCTTTTACTCCAAATCCCTAAAAATGACAGGGGGGAAATATTGAAATCTATATCAGTGCTGGAAAGAAAAGGAGTAGAAAAACTTCTGAAGCATTTCTAAGAGAAAGAAAAGAGATGGCACTGGCTGAGGAAAAAGCCAAAGCAAAAACATACAGGAAAGCTGTGAAACTGAACGCTCTGCAATTTCCAAACTCAGAGAACATGGGTGTGAGATGGATGTCAGATGCATGGACCCCTTCCCTCCTACTGCAAAGACCCCCTGCCCCATTGTCAAGAAGGAAGATGCTGAGGCATCTGCTCCAGGCTGGAGAAGTGAGTATAGTTAAGGATATTAAGCTGCCCCTTGCAACTGGTGTTCACTCAGGCCAAGCAAAGCGGTCCTCGCTAAGGGATGAATGCCTAGCATTCCTCATCCAGCAACCCATCCTGTTCCTTCTCCCCATTATGGGAGACAGACCTCGACAAATACAGTACCCAAACCCCAAACTGCCAAATATAGGAGGAAAATCGATAACATAAAAGAGATGTACCGAACTTCATTAACACAACTAATCCTGGAGGGGGAAAATGCTTAATAGAGCAAACACAAAGAGGTTTTAGTAGAAGTGAAATTATTATCCTCAGAAGAACATCATAACTGTGAAAAAAGAACAGGTATTATAAAAATGCAACTTTGGATCTTAAAAATAAACAATGTTTCATTACTACGGTAAAACTCAAAATATCTGCTGAATGATAAAATGGACACAAGTGAAGGACAAGTCAATAAAGCTGATTACCCAGTCCTATACACAGCACAACAGAATGAATGGGTGTGAAGTATGACATAAAAGTTGAGGCTTGAGAGGGGTACCTGGGTGGCTCAGTCAGTTAAGCATCTGACTCTTGGTTTACTCTCAGGTTATGATCTCAGTTGTGAGATCGAGCCCTGCATCAGGCTCCATGTTCAACACAGAATCTGCTTGAAATTCTCTCTCTCCCCCTTCCTTTCCCTCTCCCCCTACTCTCCCTCTCCCTCTCTCAAAAGAATAAATCTTTAAAAAAAAATGAATTTGAGGCTTGAGAGAAAGTCCCAGAAAATCTTGCATTCATCAAACAGGAGTTCCAAGGAAAGAAGAGAGAGAAAGAGGGCTGAAAAAAAGTAATAAAAGCAATAAGAGGAGTACATCAAAAGAAGCAAGTCTCCATATTTTAAGGGACTAATAAAAATGAAGAAGGAAGAAAAACAACCATAGATATTAAAGGGGTTCAAAACAAGGCTCCCCAAAATGTGTCACTTTGGCGCAAGGACTATTTTAAACTGAAAACAATCAAGACCCAGAAAACTCACGAAAAACTTCTGCGGTTCCCTTAATGACCTGAAAGACTTTAGGTAGGGACCCGGTCCAGAAAGAAAACTATTACCAGAGATAATTTTTTTTATCTGAATTAACAGATCTGTATGGCAAAACCCTAATTACCAAACATCTGCTTTCCTTATCGTCCTGTGAATCACCCTCCTCCTCTTTGAGACCCCAGGTCCATGTCCAATTCCTTAGCTGAAGATGGAATACAAGCAGGAACTTCCCAGCTTGCCCTTGGGTCTCATATTCTTATTGGAGCCCCTTCTACATAGGTAATTAAATTTGTTTTCTCCTGATAATCTGCCATATGTTAATTTAATTATTAGACCAGCCAAATAACCTTGAAGGGTAGATTGAAATTTTTTTCCTCCCCAATCATAGTCCTTATAAAATATTAAAAGAGAAGAATAATAACTTAGAAATTTCCCTCAAAAAATTATCTGCAAAGAAGCAAGAATCCGATTGGTATTAAATTTTATTATAGCAATTCTGGCTACAAGAAGTCAATAAAGCAAATTTCCAAAGTAGGAAATGAAAATAATTTGAATCTAATTTAAATTTGAATCTAAAGAACTAAACTCTCCACCAGTAACAGGATGATTAGATGAGATAGAATATATTCATATGGCATGCTACAATTCAGTAGTTAAATATAATGCCATCTCTAAGACATGTTGTTAGTCAAAAAGCAAGTTACGGAAATATATATGTCAGTAATGGCTCAATCAGAGAAAGAGAATCAGTAAGAAATACATAATAAGAAATTTATTGCAAAGACAGGTTATGCAATTATCAGGGCTGGCTAGGCAAGCTGGAAAATTACAGGGCAGGCCGTCCAGAATGGAGTTATCCACAACTGTCAGCTCAAACTGAAACTGCTGCCCCCAGACAGAATTTCCTCCTCAGAGAAGACTAAGTGGTGCTCTTAACACCTTTCAAATAACTCAATTACTTCCACCCAGATTATCTAGGGGATAATATCCCCTCCTAATAAGTCAACTGGTTTGAGCTTTACTGTTATTTTTTTATTTTGTTTTATATTTTATTTATTTGAGAGAGAGAGAGAGACAGAGATAATGAGAGAGAGCACAAAAGTGGGGAGGAGAGGGAGAAGCAGGCTCCCCACTGAGCAGAAAGCCCAATGTGGGGCTTGATCCCAGGACCTTGGGATCATGACCTGAGCTGAATGCAGATGCTTAACCAACTGAGCCACCCAGGTGCCCCTGGTCTGGACTTTAATCACATCTACAAAACACCTTCAAAACAACACCTAGATAAGTATTTGATGGAATAACTGGAAACTATATAGCCAAGCCAAGTTGACACACAGAATTGACCCTCACAACTACAGCTATACGAATGTATATATACATTTGTATTATGACCGATACACTACTGATGTGTGTCTATGTATGTACGGTAACAGAGTGTCCAGGAAGGATGCACACCAAATTAGTAACAATGAAAAAGAATCCAAATTTGCAAGTTCAAAAGGGGAGTGGTGTAGGGCAAAAAGATTCACTTTTTACTCTTTATATTTCTGGTGGGGGATATGGATAATGAGGGAGACTCACATGTGCAGGGACAAGAGGTAAATGAGAAAACGTTGCACCTTCAGTTTTTCGGTGAACCTAAAATTAGTCTAAAAAATAAATTCTATTCTTTTTTTAAGATTGTACTTTATTTTTTATTTTTATTTGTTTATTTTATCTTTTTTTTTCTTTTTTTAAGAAAAAGAGAACATGCATGAGCAGGGATGGGGAGGAGCAAAGGGAGAGAGAGTGAGAGAGAATCTTAAACAGGCTCCGTGTCCAGCATGGAGCCCAACACAGGGCTTGATCTCACAACCTAAGTGGGAATCAAGTGTCAAGTGCTTAACTGACTGAATCACCAAGAGCCCCTAAGATTTTATTTTTAAGCAATCTCTCCACCCAAATGTGGGGCTTGAATTCACAATCCCGAGATCAAGAATCCCATGCTCCACCCACTTAGCCAACCAGGTGCCCCTTGTTTTTTTTGTTTTTTTTTTTTTTTTTTTTTTTTTTAATGACACATTACCTACAAAAACAGAAAGAACAGGGCACCTGGGTGGCTCAGAGGGTTAAGCCTCTGCCTTTGGCGCAGGTCATGATCTCTGGGTCCTGGAGTTCCACATCGGGCTCTCTGCTGAGCGGAGAGTCTGCTTCCCCCTCTTTCTCTGCCTGCCTCTCTGCCTATTTGTAATCTCTCTATGTCAAATAAATAAAAAAAAAACAGAAAAGACAAAACAAAATAAAACAGAAAACAACACTCAGGTTGTTAGCAGAGCTCTCATCAGCAAAAATAAAAGATAGCATGAAAATATCTTTTACATACTTAAAGTGAAGAACTCATAACCTAGAATTCTATACATAATAAATTATTCAAGAAGGAAGATAATTCAGTATACATTCAAATATGAAGAAATAAGCATTTACTCCTCACTGACATTTGTAAAGAAACTGAGAAGAACATGCATCTGTCATAAAACTGATTCAAAGAATGAAGGAGGGAATTCAATGGTGAGCAAATTCGTTTGAAAAACACAGCTAAACTAAATGAAATATTGAGTGTGAAAAAGATAACCAGAGTATTTGCCTGGGTGACTCAGTTGGTTAAGCATCTAACTCTTGATTTTGGCTCAGGTCATTAACTCATGGACCTGGGATCAGGCTCCACACTCAGCAGGAAGCCTATTTGAGGATTTTCTCTCTCCCTTTGCCTCCCCCTCCCCCATTCTCTCTTTATCTCTGAAATAAAAATAAATCTTAAAATGAAAAAAATAATTTTCCTGAATGTATTTAAAAACTGGAAAATTCTAGATAACAATACTAAGAAAGCTGATAGCAGGGTACTTCAACTTGAAATAAAAAATTATAAATAGTTTCAGGGCTTTAGGAAGAGGACAGTTAATAATTAACCTTAGAACTTGTTGGAGAGGAGCATCTGGGTGGCTTAGTTTAAAAGCCCAACTCTTGATTTTGGCTCAGGTCATGATCTCAGGGTTGTGAGACCGAGCCCCAGAGTCAGACTCCTCCCTCAGAGAGGAGTCTGCTTCTCTCCCTCTTCCGCTCCTGCCCTTCCCCCTATATGCATATTCTCTCTCTTTCTCTCTCTCTATGTAAATAAATAAATCTTTAAAAAAGGAAATAACTTGTTGGAGAAATATAAATCTAAGATACATGTTAAAATTTAAGAGTAACTTTTAAAGCAAACTATGAAAATTAAGAAAAATGTACTATTCCAACAAAAAGAGCAAGAATAAAAGTAGAAAAAGCAAGTAGGGATAAAAGCTTGGTAAAAAGATGACATAAGATAGGGTAAGTTCTAAGGAAATAAATAAATTTTTGAAAATTGATCTTTAGAACACTACCCATAAAAACCTATAGGATCATTAATCCAGTACATAAGTGAAAAATCATAGTTTTACATACATTTATTACAAAACAAGGAGCAGTCAACTTAAATCTGAAAAAGAACTTAAAAACTTGGAAGGAGGATATAAAGGCAAAAGTAGAAATTAAAGAAACAATGATCAAAGAATTTTAAAATAGAGTTAAACTGCAAAATCAAAACCTGCTTTTCTTAAAAGAGTAGTAAATAAAAAAACTTTAAAGCCTTCCTAAGGAAAAAAGAGAGTAGAAACAGATTAATTTTAAGAATGGAAAAAGGGTTAGAAGTACAGATAAAGACTAGATTTATTTTAAATATTTGAAAATGTTATGGCAATTTAAAAATTAATGACAAACACATTTTTTAAAAAGATTTTATTTATTTTGACAGAGAGAGAGAGGGATCACAAGTAGGCAGAGAGGCAGGCAGAGAGAGAGGAAGAAGCAGGCTCCCTGCTCAGGAGAGAGCCCAACGCGGGCCTTGATCCTAGGACCCTGGGATCATGACCTGAGCCAAAGGCGGAGGCTTTAACCTACTGAGCCACCCAGGTGCCTGACAAGCACATTTTTGGAAAAATTATCAAGTTGGGGGCACCTGGGTAGCTCAGCTGGTTAAGCAAATTGCCTTCGGCTCAGGTCATGATCCTGGAGTTCTGGGATTGAGCCCCGCCGCATCAGGCTCCCTGCTCGGCAGGAAGCCTGCTTCTCCCTCCCTCACTCCCCCTGCTTGTGTTCCCTCTCTAGCTGTGTTTCTCTCTGTCAAATAAATAAATAAAATCTTTAAAAAAAAAAAAACAGAAAAGAAAAAATTTAACACCTGATTCACCCAATACTGTCAAAGAAACTGAATTGGTTGTAAAAATGTCCACCTCTTAAAGGCCCAAGACCCAGATAAGTCACAGGAGAGCTTTAACATTCTTTCAAGAAGTAGGTTATTTCTGGTCCACTGGGAAGAGGGCAGAGTAGGAGGGTCCTAAGCTTGTCTCCTCCTAGCATACAATTAGATAACACTTACAGCAGTGTAAATCACCCAGAAAATGACCTAAGACTTACAGAAGTAAGAGAATAAGTCACATTGAAGAAGGTAGGAAGAGTGGAGACACAGAAGACACCATCTAGGAGCTAAATGGACCATGGACATGGTTGGTAGAGAGGGAGCTGGTAGTGCAGAGAAGGGTTAAAAACAGAATTTCACACTGATTTCATACTCATTTCACAATGAGCCCACAAATGGGGATGAAAAATCCCCCAAACATTTGCCTTTGAAAGAGAGAGAGGCCAAATTTCATGACTTCTTATAACTAGAGGGACTTAAAGCCTGGAATCTTAAAAATTGTCAGGCTCAGTTAGGATTGCCCAGAGGGTCTAGGAAAGCAGAGTCCCCATCCTTAAAGATACAGTTCAACAAACAACCCATGCAGATACAATATTAGAACCAACAGTTTGAAAAACAGAGGGGGAAGACAGGAGGGAGAATGATTTCCTCATATCAGAGTGTAGCCCAGAGAGACAAGGATCATGAGAAGACCCCATCAGGCACAAAGGAACAGGCAGGTGCAATTTCCCTCCCCTGCCCCCCAGAAAAAACAATGGCCATCTGTGGGAACTAGCACTGTGTTGATACTTGCTACCTAACTTGTTTGTACCAAACCCCCCAAGACTCAACAGCAGAGCACACAGAACACACAGAGGAGACACTCCCTGAAACCCCAGGGAACAGGGGACACTGCACTGCAAGGCACTATAGGAACTCTTCTTTATCAGGCTACTATGGTTAAGAGCAAAAGAAGCAGCTGATTTTCCTAACACACAGAAACAGATGCAGAGAGTTAGACAGAATGAGGAGACAGAAAAATATCTCCCAGATGAAAGGGCAGCACAAAACCACAGTAAAAGACTTCACTGAAATGGATATCAGTAATATGCCTGATAGAGAATTTAATGATCTAAAGATATTCACTGGACTTGAGAAGAGAGTGGATGACCATCAGTGAAACCCCTTAACATATAGATAAAAAAGAACCAATCAGAGATCAAGAACACAATAAATGGAATTAAAGATGTACTTGATGGAATAATTAGCAGGGTAGATGAAGCGGAGGAATGAATTAATGACCCAGAAGACAGATGAATGCAAAGTAACCAAGGTAAGTAAAGGAGAGGAAAAAAAATGCAATTGAGAATAGTCATAAGGAACTCAGTGACTCCATCAAGCATAATAACATTTGCATTGTAGAGATCTCAGAAGAAGAGAAAAGGGGTAGAAATTTTATTTGAGGAAATAATAGCTAAAAATGTCTTTAATCTGGGGAGGGAAACAGATATCCAGATTCAGGAGGCATAGAGAGTCCCGTCCAAATTCAACCCAAGCAGGCCCACACCAAGACACATAGTAATTAAAACGGCAAAAAGTAGAGATAAAGAAAATATTTTATTTTATTTTTTAAAAAAGATTTTATTTATTTATTTCACAGAGAGAGAGAGAGAGATCAAAAGTAGGCAGAGACACAGGCAGAGAGAGAGGAGGAAGCTGGCTCCCTGCCAAACAGAAAGCCTGATGCAGGCCTCGATCCCAGGACTCTGGGATCATGACCTCAGCAAAAGGCAGAGGCTTTAACCCACTGAGCCACCCAGACGCCCAAAGAAAATATTTTAAAAGAATCAAGAGAAAAGAAGATAGTTACTTACAAAGGAAACCCCATAAGGCTATCAGCAGAGTTTTCAACAGAAACTTTGCAGATTAGAGGAAGTGTCATGATATAGTCAAAGTGCTGAGAAGGAAAAAACATGCAGGTAAGAATATTCTTCCCAGCAAACTAACATTCAGAACAGAAGGAGAGACAAAGAGTTTCCCAGAAGGGGGTGCCTGGGTGCCTGGGTGACTTGTTTGGTTAAGACTCCAATTCTTGATTTCAGCTCAGGTCTTAATCTCAGGGTTGTGAGTTCAAGAGCCTCACTGGACTCCATACTGGGTGTGGAGCCTAATTTAAAAAAAGAGAGACAGAGTTTTGCAGATAAACAAAAACCAAAGGAATTCATAACCAGCCCTGCAAGAAATATTACAGGGGACTCTTAGTGGAAAGGAAAGACCATAACAGAGAATATGAAAAGTAAAAAACACAAACAGTAAAAATAAGTATTTCTGTAAAAACCAAAGGATTCCTAAAATAAAAATGATATAAAATATGACACTACATACCTAAAATGTGGAGGTAGAGAAGAAAAGAATGTGTTTTAAATTAAGCAACCATCAAATTAATATAGACTGCTATATACAGAAGATGTTATATATACAAACATAATGGTAACCACAAATCAAAAACCAATATGCAAATAGTAAAGCTAAAATACCCCAAGAATATCACTAAAGAAAACCAACAAATCATAAAAGACAACAAAAGACGAAAAGGTCAAAGAAAATCTATAGAAGCAAGCATAAAACAAGTAACAAAATGGCAATCGATATGTATCTATCAATACTTCCTTTGAATGTAAATGGACTAAAGGCTCCAATCAAATGACATACAGTGACAGAGACTCATCTGTATGCTGCCTACAAGAGACTCGATTCAGACCATAAAACACCTGCCGATGTGAGGAGATGGAGAAATATTTATCATGTAAATGGATGGCAAAACAAAGCCAGAGTAGTAATACTTAAATCAGACAAAATAGTCTTTAAAACAGAGATCTCAACAAGAGTCAAAGCAAGACACTGTATAATAAAAGGGACAGTCCAACAAGAGGATGTAACAATTGTAAATATTTATGCACCCAAATATATAAATCAGTTCATAAAAAGCATAAAGGAAATATAGTAATACAATAACAGTAGGGAACTTTAATATCCCACATGCATCAATGGAGGGATAATCCAAGCAGAAAATCGTAAAGGAAACAGGGGCTTTGAACGACACACTGGAGCAGATAGATTTAACAGACATTCAGAACATTCCACCCTAAAACAGGAGAATACCACATTCTTTTCAAGTCCACATGGAACATTCTCCAGAATAGATCATGTATTAGGCCACAAAACAAGTCTCAACAAATTCAGAAAAATCAAAGTGATACCATGCATCTTTTCTGACCACAATGCTATGAAACTAGAAATCAACCACAAGAAAAAATTTGGAAAGAGCACAAATATATGGAAGTAAAATTACACACTACTAAACAATGAATGGGTCAACCAAGGAATAAAAGAATAAAAAATTACATAGAAATGAATGAAAATCAAAACACAATGGTCCAAAATCTTAGGGATGCAGCAAAAGTGGTTCTAAGACAGAAGTTTATAGCAATACAGGTCTGTCTCAATGAGCAAGAAGAAATCTCAAATAATCTAACTTGTACCTAAGGAAGCTAGAAAAAGAAGACCAAACAACATTCAAACCCAGCAAAAGGAAGGAAATAGTAAAGATTAGAATAGAAATAAATGATACAAACACTAAAACAAATAATAAAAGAAGAGGTTAGTGCAACCAGCAGCTGCCTTGAAAAGTTCAACAACATTGATAAACCTCTAGCAAGACTCATCAAAAAAAAAAAAAAGAAGAAGAAAGAAAGAAAGAAAGAAAGAAAGAAAGAAAGAAAGAAAGAAGGAAGGAAGGAAGGAAGGAAAATAAAAAAGAAAAAGAGAAAGAAACCAAATAAACAAAGTCACTAATGAAATAGGGGACATAACAACAACAGCACAGAAATACAAATAACTTTAACAGAATATTAAAACCGATATGCCAACAAATTCAATAATCTAGATAAATTCTAGGATAAATTCCTAGAAACATATAAATAATCAAAACTAAAATAAGAAAAAATAGATAATTTGAAAAGACCAATTACCAGGAGTGAAATTGAATCAATAATCAAAAACTCCCAAAAAACAAAAGTCCAGGACCAGACAGCTTCATAGGCAAATTCTACCAAACATTTAAAGAAGTTAATATCTATTCTTCTCAAACTATTTCAAAAAATAGAAAGGGAAGGAAAACTTTCAAATTCATTCTGATGAGGCCATTATCACCCTGATAGCTAAGCCAGATAAAGACACTACAAAAAAGAGAACCACAGGCCCATATCTTTCATGGACATAGATGCAAAAGTCCTCAACAAACTATTAGCAAAGTGAATCTAACAGTAGGTTAATAAAAAAAATTATATACACAATAAAGTGGGATTTTTCCCAGAATGAAAGGGTGGTTCAGTAGTCCCCCAAAAATCAACATGATATGTCACATCATTGGGAGAAAGGATAAAAACCATATGATCATTTCAATAGATGCAGAAAAACCATTCAAAAAAGTACAACATCCATGCATGATAAAAACTATAAAGTAGGTCTATAGGGAACATACCTCAACATAATAAAGGACTTATATGCAAAATCTACAGTCAAAATCAAACTCAATGGTGAAATAGTGAGAGCTTTTCCCCTAAGGTTAGGAACATGACAAGGATGTCCACTCTCAATACTTTTATTAAACACAGTACTTTAAGTCCTAGCCACAGCAATTAGACAATGTAAAGAAGTAAAAGGCATCCAAATTCGTAAGGAAGAAGTAAAACTCTCACTATTTGTAGATGATATAGTATTATATATAGAAAATCCTAAAGACTCCATCAAAAATCTGCCAGAACTGTTACATGAACTGATACATGCCATCTTGTGGTTACTAAGGTCACTCTTAAATAATGACTTTCTGGAAAGCCAGCTTCATATCTCCTATTTCCTTCTTGAAAATACTGTGAAAGATATCTTCCTTAAACTCTTGGACTTAATATTCTTACGATCTGGAAACTTCATTAAAATGCTGTATCTCCTCACATAAAAACACAATCGCAATTCATGCTAAGTGACTGCCAAGCATGGCAAACATGGCAAGCAAGTTTCCTAATTCTAGGACCCGCTCACCACCTACCTTTTAGTTACCCGCATGTTCAAAGGTAGGTGAGGACTTTCACAAAAATGGTGACATGAACACAGGGGTCCTTCCATTGTGGGAACTGTAGAACAGCCCAAAGAGAAACACTCACTTTCCATTCTACATATTGACTTCTAACGTTTTACAAGGCGACTGTATATGTTACATTTATAGTTAATAAAAATAAATAAAGTAAGGGTACCACATTCACCTTACCCAAGAGCTGTGTTACTGGATGATCCCATAAAGTTTAGAACACGTGTGTGTGTGTGTGTGTGTGTGTGTGTGTGTACAAGCCAAATTCCCCCCAACAAAATGTAAGTCTTATGGAACAGGCACACATCTTACCCACCTTTAAGAAGTGATCCTGTATAAGATAAACTCCTGAGGGCACGGGCATGCCACACACAATTTGAAGCTAGTTAGGCAAAGGGTCAAAACGCGTGCTCCCAAACGAACCCTCCAGGCTTTGCACGCCCGCTGGAGCTCCAGCTGACCTCCTCAGAATTCCTGCAGGTAACGGTCGCTAGGGTGGAGGTGGACGCTCCGACCAGTAGCTGCTGTCTCATCCGCTGTCCAGTTTGAGACTGTTGACTTTCCTTCCTGGAAATGAGCCTCAGTCCCTCCAAGGTTACGCCGGAGGCCGGGCTGGAGGTGGAGGCAGAGCGGGAGACCCAGTCCGCCTCAGAGAAGGCTGAGCAGGAGCCCGAGCCGGCGCGGGCGTGGGAGCTGGAGCCGCAGCCAGAGGCGAGGCAGGAAGCCGAGGCCGGCCTGGGCCAGACTCAGGAAGTCCGTCGGAGGTGGAGGCAGGGCCCGCGGGCAGAGCCGCTCCCTACCTCCAAGCAGAAGTCAGAGTGGCCCTTGGAGTCAAGTCAAGGACAGGAACCCAGGCTGAACTGGGCTTCAGGGCAGCGCGCACAGTCCCTTGGGGCGTCCCAGTCCAGGTCGGGATCAGCGAGGGGGCGTTCAAGCCTGCAGGCATCACGGTCAAGGTCAGAAAATCAGTTGTCAGAGAGACCCCGCTGCTGAACGGACTGCCTGGAGGCGCCCCTCTCCTGCGCCTTCGGAAGGCTGGGGTGGGAGGTGGGCTCACGCCCCTGGGTCTTCCTGCTGGTGCCTGTGGTGCTGACGGCTGCTCTGGGCACTGGCTTCATTTACTACTCGAGGAGTAGTACACCCCCATAGGGAGCCCAGCCAAGTCTGAGCGGTGCTTCGTGCTGGGACATTTCATCGCCAAGGACTCTTACCGCTTCTCCATCTCCAGGAAAACCACCAAAGTCAATTTCGCTTGCATTCTGGTGGTCTTCAACACCGCCTCACTGCTGGAACAAGAAATCCTGGAAGAACTTAGTAAATTGGACGACCTGATACGGGATCTGTCGCTGACCAAGGAAAACGGAACCCAGATCCACTACAATCAGGTGTGCACTAAGAACCAAGACCTCTGCGTCCCCTCCAACCCTCTCCTGGCTGCCTGGCAGAGGAACAAGAACCTCGACCTGAGAAACATCACCTTCCCAGTCTTCAAAGAGGTCAGCCCATCTTCCTGGCCGGCACCATTGGAGGATACTTTTTAGGCAAGAGGACTGGAAGGAGCCAGTTCCTCCTGAAGGCCAAAGCACTGTGACTGATGTACTACCTGATGACTGAGGATGGAGAGGCCATGAGCTTAGCAAGATGTGGTTGATCTATTTCGTAAACCAGTTTAGCAACATTGAAAAGAATCTGGCCTTGAAGAAGATCCAGGCACCTGTGGATGGGCTTTAGAGGGAGGCCAGGAAAAGGCAAGAGGAATAAGGACACTTTTTGCAAAAAATCAAAGCAGTAGTTCTCCCTGATTATTTGATGGAGTCCTTGGCTTGAAGCTGGGAGTGCTCTACTCTCTTTTGTACTTAATCCAACGTCCTTCATCTCACACTTCAAAGGATGCCACAAATCTTAAATGGTCTGGTAGAAAACAAAAATCCTACATCCTCAAGGTAGGTCTGTCCCATACAGATGTTGACCATCAGGTTTCCTAGTCAAATGACTTTGAAATTCCTACTTTATTTCATGTTTTTGGTGTTTGGGGGAGCCCCCTTAAACTTGTTTGGAGTTCACTGAAATTAAAAAACAAAACAAAACAAAAAAACTATGAGCAGATGCTCATGGTGTTTTTGAAAAGAGAACTCACTCAGCTTTATCTGAGTAAGTTATAGAATAGTGCCAGACAATGCTAACTATTCTTTAATGCTGGGCCGGCAAGCCCTCTAATACTTGTGAATAAGCCTGGTCAAAGTGAGATAAAAACTGGAAAAAAAAACCTTTGAATACTTGATCTTTCTGAAATATCAATGCAATCAAAATAGTAAAAGACAACAACCTAATAAAATTTAGAAAAAGCAACATTTTTCTGTGGCTATGAATGACTTCATGGTCTTATATAGAACTCAGATTTTGTACATTCAGGAGTTTTAAACTTGGGTTTTTTTGCAAGAGACTTTGGAAAGCATGACATATGTTTATGGAAAGAAACAAATCTGTGTTGTCTTCCTTATTCTAAAGTCATAGTTTTAACATGCTATTTCAATGAATAAGCTGTAGTCTTTCCATAGTGTTTGTGACTTATACACAAATATTGGAATGAAAAGTTACTTACTTGGGTATATTTCCTGTGGCAGGTGGTCTACTTTACATCACTTTCCAGACAGCTGGAATTTCAAGCCACTTCTATGACGGTGATCCCTTTGTTTCACTTGGCATACCTTCTAATCATATTATTCACAGTCACATCATACTGCAGGTAAAACAGTTTTATTAGTTGTTTAACTCTTTTTAAAAACTATTTGTGTGTGTTGAAATACATATCAAAGATACAAAATATGTCATTTCAGTGTACAATTCAGTGACATTAATTAGATTCACACTGTTGTACAACCATCACATCACATCTAAACATTTTCCATGGCCCCAAGCAGAATTTGTATAAGCCTTAGGCAGTAACCCTCCATGCCCCCCCAACCCCTGTCCCAGTCCCAGTTAACCTTTCTTTTTTTTTCTTTTTTTCCCTTTTTTTAGATTTTATTTATTTGACAGAGCCAGCGAGAGAGGGAATACAAGCAGGGGGAGTGAGAGAGGGAGAAGCAGGCTTTCTGCCCAACAGGGAACCCAATGTGGGGCTGGATCCCAGGACCCGGGAATCATGACCTGAGCTGAAGGCAGACACTTAACCGACTGAGCCACCCAGGCACCCCCCCACTTAACCTTTATCTACTTTCTCTGTCTATGAATATGGCTATGAATTTGGCTAGAGATTTGATCTAAGTGGAATCATACAACATTTGTTCTTTTGTGACTGGCTTCTTTCACTTAGTATAATGTTTTCAAGGTTCAACTATGATGTAGCATGTATCAAAACTTCATTCCTTGTTATGACTGACTAATCATATATAAACGGTGCTGTTTATTCACTTATCTGTTGATGGGCACTTGGAGTGTTTCCACTTTTGGGCTATTGTGAATAATGCTGCAGTGAATACTGGTGTACAAATATTTGTTTGAGCTCCTGTTTTCAATTCTTTTCAGTATATACCCAGGAGTTGAATTGGTGAGTTACATAATTCTGTGTTTAGCTCTTTCAAGAAGTGCCAAACTGATTTCCACCGAGGCTATCCCATGTTATATTCTACCAGCAAAGTATCTTTTCATGTGCTCATTGGCTGTTTGCTTGTCTTCTTTGGAGAGATGTCTATGCAAGTCTTTTGCCCATTTTTTAATTGGGTTGTTTGTCTTTTTGTTGTTGAGTTCTGTTTTTAATGAGTTCTGTGTGTATTTTGGAATATAAAACCCTCATATTTGTAGGGACATCTGGGTGGCTCAGTTGGTTGAGCATCCAGCTCTTGGTTTCAGCTCAGGTCATGACCTCAGGGCTATGGGATCAAGCCCTGAGTTGGGCTTGGTGCTGAGCCTAGAGCCCACTTAAGATTTTCTCTCTCCCTCTTTCTGTCTGCCCCTCTCCCCTACTCATGCTCTAGCACTCTCTCTCTCTCTCCCTTTCTCTCTCTCTCTCTAAAAAAATATATATATACACATATGGTGCCTGGGTGGCTCAGTGGGTTAAAGCCTCTGCCTTCAGCTCAGGTCATGATATCAGGGTCCTGGGATTGAGGCCCGCATCAGGCTTGCTGCTCATCGGGGAGCCTGCTTCCTCCTCTCTCTCTGCCTGCCTCTCTACCTGCCTGTGATCTCTCTCTCTGTCAAATAAATAAATAAATAAAATCTTTAAAAAATATATATGATTTATGAATATAAATCCTCCCACTCCATGTGCTGTCTCCTCACTTTCCTGATGATGTTTTTAATACACAAAGAGCTTTTAATTTTGATGAAATCCAATTTATCTTTTATCATTTTCTTTTGCTACTTATGCTTTTGATGTTACCTCTATGAATCCATTACCAAATCCAAGGCCATGCATGTTTGCCCTGTTTCCTTCTAAGAATTTTATGATTTTAGCTCTTATATTTAAGTTGTTTATAAGCTTTAGTTCATATTTGTATATGGTGTGAGTAGAGATCTAACTTCATTCTTGCATGTATGGAAATCCAGTTGTCTAAGAAACCATGTGTTGAAGAGATTGTTCTTTCCCAGTTGATTGGATTTGGCATCTTTGTCAAAAATCCATTGGCTGTTTGCCATGACATGGATGGAACTGGAGGGTATTATGCTAAGTGAAATAAGTCAATCAGAGAAAAGACAATTGTCATATGATCTCTCTGATATGAGGAATTTGAGAGACAGAGCAAGTGGTTGTATGGGGTAGGGAGTGAGAAAAATGAAACAAGATGGAACCAGGGAGGGAGACAAACCATAAGAGACTTTTAATCTCAGGAAACAAACTGAGGATTCCTGGGGAATTTTGGAGAAGGATAGGGTGGCTGGGTTATGGAAAAAAATAAAAAAAATAATAAAAATAAAATAAACTTCTGTAGAGTTCTTTATCTTTCTGAAAAAAATCAATTGGCTGTAGATGTATGGGTTTATTTCTGGACTATTGATTCTATTCTATTAGCCTTCATGTCTGTTGATATGCCAGTACTACACTGTTTTAATTGCTATAGCTTTGTTGTGTGTTTAGAAATCTGGAAATCTCAGTCCTCTAGTTCTTTTCTTCTTTTTCATGATTATTTTGGTTATTTTATTATTTGATTAGTTTGGATATCCAGGGATCCTTGCAATTCCATATGAACCTGAGGGTTGGCTTTTCCATTTCTTAAGAAAAGAAAAAGACCATTGGCATTTTGTAATAAAGATTGTGTTGAATCTATAGATTGTTTTAGGTGAGATTGACATTTTTTTTTTAATAAAATGTTTTTGTTTTTTTTTAAAGATTTTATTTATTTGACAGAGAGAAACATAGCCAGAGAGGGAACACAAACAGGGGGAGTGAGAGAGGGAGAAGCAGGGTTCCCGCCGAGCAGGCAGTCCGATGTGGGACTCGATCCCGGCTCTTCGGGATCATGACCTGAGCCGAAGGCAGTGGCCTAACCAACTGAGCCACCCAGGCGCCCCTGAGATTGACATTTTAACAATACTGTCTTCCTCCCCCCTGAACTAAGGATATCTTTCCATTAATTTAGGTTTGCTTTAGTTTCTTTTACCACATTTTTATAGTTTATAGTCTTTCATTTCCTTGGTTAAATTTATTTCTAAGTATTTTATTCTTTTAGACACTATTTAAATGGAATTTCTTTCTTTATATCATTTTTGGATTGTTCATTTCACATAAATAAACTGATTCTTGTGTGTTGATCTTGTATCTTGCAGCTTTGCTCAATTTGTTTATTAAGTCTATTAGTTTTATTGCGGATTCCTTGAAATCTTCATGTATAAAATCATGTAATCTGTAAAAAGGAATAGTTGCATTTTTCACTTCCAATTCAAATTCCTTTTAATTCTACTTTTTATCTAATTGCTCTGGCTAACACTTCTACTTCAATGTTGCGTGTCATTGGTGAAAATGGGCATCTTTATCTTGTTTCTGATTTTAGAGGAAAATCTTTCAGTCTTTCGCTATTGAGTATAAGGTTAGCTATAGAGTTTTCATAAATGTGCCTATCATTTTGAGGAAGTTCATTTCTATTCCTCATTTTTTGAGTGTTTTTATCGTAAATGAGTATTGGATCTTGTCAAATGCCTTTTCTGCATCTATTGAGATGGTCATGTAGTTTTTATCCTTTGTCCTATTAGTGTGATGTATTACATTGATTTTCCCATGTTGAACCACTCTTGTATTCCTGGGATAAATCCCGCTTGGTCATGATGTATAATCCTTCCAGTGTGCTATTAAATTGGGTTTACTAGAATTTTATTAAGGACATTTGCATCCATATTCATAAGAGATATTGATCTGTAGTTTTCTTCTTGTAGTCTTTATCTTGCCTTAGTATTAGTGTTCCTTCTCTTTCAATTTCTTTGGAAGGATTTGGGAATGATTGGTGTTAATTCTTCTTCACATATTTAGTAAAATTCACCAGTAAAATGATCTGGTCTTGGATTTTTCTTTTTTGGGAGGTTTTTGATTATTGATTCAATCTTTTTACTTGTTACCTGTCTGTTGAGATTTTCTATTTCATCTTGAGTCAGTTTATGTCATTTGTGTCTTGCTAGCAATTTGTGCATTTCATCTAGGTTATCTGATTTGTTGGTGTAAGTTGTTTATAGTGTTTTTTTTAAATAATCCTTTCTATTTCTCTATAAGTAGTAATAATGTCTTCACTTTCATATCTGATCTCCTTTGGATCTCCTTTTTTTTTGTCACTCTAGATAAAAGTTGTCAATGTGTTGATTTTTTTAAATAGCTAAATTTTACTTTTGTTAGTTCTCCTTTGTTTTTCTATTTTCTGTTTATTTTTCTCTATTCTAATCTTTTCATTTCCTCCCTTCTGTTAGCTTAGGTTTCTGTTTCGTTTCTATTTCTACAAGATGTCTAGTACCATAAGGTGATTTAAGATCTTTTTCTTTCTTTAATGTAGTATAAATTTATCTGTGATCACTGGTGTTGCTACATCCAGTAAGTTAGAGTATGCTGTATATTTGTTTTCATTTGTTGCTAAGTATTTTCTAATTTCCCATGTGATTTATTCTTTGGCCCATTAGTTATTAAATAGTGAGTTAATTTCCATACATTTTGAAGTATCTAGTTATCCCTGTGTTATTGATTTGGAGCTTCACTTCATTGTTGGTTGAAAAGATACTTTGTGGGTCACCTGGGTGGCTCAGTTGGTTAAGCCACTGCCTTTTGCTCAGGTCATGATTCCAGACTCCTGCGATCAAGTCCCACATCAGTTTCCCAGCTCCGTGGGGAGTATGCTTCTCCCTCTGACCTTCTCCCCTCTCATGCTCTCTGTCACTCTCTCTTTCTCAAATAAATAAAATCTTTAAAAAAAAGAAGAAAGAAAAGAAAAGGTACTTTGTGTAATTTCAATATTTTTACATTTTCAGACTTGTTTTGTAACCTAACATATGATCTATTCCAGAGAATGTTTCATGTGCACTTGAGAGCAATGTATATTCTTCTATTGTTGGGTTAAGTGTTCTATAAATCTCTGTAAGTCTAACATATTTGTAGTGCTGTCCATTTCTTATGTTTCCTTATAGAGGATCTGCCCAGATGTTTTTTCCATTATTAAAAGTGACATATTGAATTTTCCAACTATTATTGTAGAGCTACCTATTTCTCTCTGCAAGTTTGTCAATATTTGCTTCACATATTTTGGGTCTCTGTTGGTGGTGCATGTATGTTTATAGTTTGTAAATCCTCTTGACAAATTGGCCTTTTAATCAATATATAATGTCCTTCTTTGTCTCTTTTAACCATTTTTAAAATAAAGTCTATTTTGTCTTCTATCAGTGTATCTACCCTTGCTGTCTTTTAGTTAGTATTCATATGGAATATCTATCTTCATCCTTTAACTTTAAATCTATTTATGTCTTGAATCTAAAATGAGTCTCTCCTAGACACCATATAGTTGAATCATGCTATTTTATCATTCTGTCAATCACTACATTTTGACTAGAGAGTTTAATCCATTTACATTTAAAATAACTCTTGACAAGGAAGAACTTCTGTTATTTTGCTATTTGTATCCTCTATATCTTATAGCTTTTGTCCTTAATTTCATCCATTATGCTTCTTGAGTGTTTAGTTTTTATTTTTCTAGTGAGCTGTTGATTCTCTTGTCATTTCCTTTGGCAACGATTTTGTGAGATTCTCTTTGTGATTACCATGGAGATTCATATAATTCTTAATTTAAAACAATCTATATTGTTCAGTAGCAACTTAACTTCAAATCAGATTCCCTCTTTCCTAGAGTTCTCTGTTGTTTTGTAATGTGTTTAAGACTGCAGTAGTCCATTTTCTTAGTGATTTTGCCAAAGTATTATTGCAAAGACTAATCCTTGTTTTTGTATTCACTGAAGTTTCTGTACCTTGGCTTGTCTTTAGCTAGTCTCTTGACATAGATTTCCTTTGATGCCAGGAGCTCTCCCAATTTTTTGCAAAATGGTTCTATGCCTGGACCCTTCTTCAACACCTAGCAAGGCCTAAACTGTGCCTGGGGATCAGCCCTAGGTGAAAGCTTGGAATTGGTTCCATAATGGTAATAAAGCTATTAGCGCTTTAAGGCTGCTGCTGCCTTAATGTTATTGCCACCTTGGGACTATGGCCACTTTAACATACCTGTCACTTTATGGTCACTGCCACTTTAGGATTTCACCACACTGGAGAGGGAGAGTGACGGGGCATGTAAAATCAGTATAAATCCCTCCCACTATTTTGAAGTGCTCCCTGACCTTTTCTTTTTATTCAACACTTGTTTAATTGTTGTAAGCATTTGACTATTTTCCAGAGATCACAGAGTTTTGAAAATATAGGCTTCTTTCTCTACATTTCTGGGGGTTGAGCCAGGTGATGAGACTTGGGAAATTGCTACTCCAGGTTTTGCTGATGTCCAACAGTTAACTCTTATTCTTTAAACTTTTTTTCCACATTAGCAAGAGTGTGCAATCAGATAGACTAGTAAAAAGAAATAAAGAAATTGTGGCTAGGGATGACTGGGTGGCTCAGTCAGTTAAACATCTGTCTTAGGCTCTGGTCATAGTCCCAACATCCTGGGATTGAGTCCCACATTGGGCTGCCTGTCTAGAAGGGAGCATGCTTCTCCCTCTCCCTCTGCCTGCTGCTCCCCCTGCTTGTGCTCCCTCTCTCTAACAAATAAATAAATAAAATCTTTTTTAAAAATTGTGGCCAGATTTGTTTGATTTGGCATATGTTTTTTATCTTACATATTGTGCCAATTATGACCATTTGGAGGCAAATATGTTGATAGAACTAAACAGTCCTTATTTCTAAGTTTGAACTAGTACTTTCAACTTTATAAAATAATCTTTAATTGACTTATGTATCTTCATTGTTCTGATGTGGGATTTACCTTGTTAAGCACTTAAAAATTGTTATCTAGGTGTTAGGGTTAATTTGGGCTCTTGTGATCAGAAAGCTAAAATGCAAAAAATATCAGCAAATAAAAGAATTTAGGTGTAGAAAGAACTACACAGATTGTATCATTCCAGTGATTCTCACACCAGAGTCACAGTGATGAAGTTTTAGAATATAAGTGAGGTTCAGTGGTGTAGAGATTGGACTCGATGATCAAGAAAGAATTCTGGAGACACCTTTGGTGAAAAATGGTGGTTTATTAAACCACAGGGACAGCACCCATGGGCAGAAAGACCTGCTGCACTGGGGTTGTGAGGGATGGCTGATGATATACTATGGGGTTGGAGGAAGTAAGGAAAAAGGGAGGTTTCAAAAGAACTGTCATATGCTAAAGAGGACCTACAGGATACTAAGGGTTTGCCATTGTCAAATTAAGGTTGTTTTTCCTTTTAGTAAGGCATTAACAGTAAGATAGTTGGGAGCTTCCTGGAGGAATACCACATTCCTCCTATCATAGTCTTTGCCAATGAGCTTTAGGTTTAGAATAAATTTAACTTTATTTACATTTCCCTCTCCCTCAGACTCCCTCAATTTTATGGAGGAGAGGATGATGTTAGAGTTTCAGGGACTGATTTGTGGGTCTGAGAAGTTAGGCTATTGATAAGAAAGCTTCTTCCTTGTAAATCACCTGGACATCTATAAACCAAGGGAGACAGAGGTTTTGCAGGATTGTGATCTCTACAAGTTAACTTTTGTTTTTTTCTTTGTGGCAGCCAGGAGTGCCTGAGGAATGTCACATATGTCACAAAGGCAGTGAGGGGTGTAGGGTGCCAGCTTCTGCTTTGTCCTCAGCTAGCCTTCTGGTCCCTCATCAACAGGGAGAACTCTCAACCCACATATTCTGAGGCCCTGCCCTATTGAATCAAGTCTCTGGGAGTTCAGTTTGAAAATCTATATTTCAAAAACTTCTCCAGTTGATTCTCATGTGTAGGTTGGTTTGGGAATAAATGATATAATTCAACTGTCTAGATTTTAAGGGAAAGAAAAACGAGTCCCCAGTAGGTAAAGGGAGTTAATTAACTACCTCTTTACAGTCAATGGATACTTCTTTAGAGTCAATAAACTATCTCACAGCTTTGTTATTCTGGAAAGAAAGATGACAATCCCTTAGGGGAGAAAAAATCAGGTGCATGGGTGGCTCAGGTGGTTAAGTAGCTGCCTTTGGCTCAGGTCATGATCCTAGGGTCCTGGGATTGAGTCCTGCATCGAGCTCCCTGCTCAGTGGAGAGCCTGCTTCTCCCTCTCCCTCTGCCTGCACTGTGCCTATTGTGTACTCTATCTCTCTGTCAAATAAATAAATAAAATCTTAAAAGAAGAAGAAGAAAGAAAGAAAGAAAGAAAAAAAGAAAGAAAGAAAGAAAGAAAGAAAGAAAGAAAGAAAGAAAGAAAGAAAGAAAGAAAGAAACCAAAATAATAAAGAGCAAGTGTAGAGGGAGGGAGGGAGCAAGTGAGGGAGGAAGAATGAAGAGGTGAAAAGGCGAAATTCTCCGCAGCCTCTCCAACACTCATTGTTTGCTGTCTTGTTAATTTTGGCCATTTTGACTGGTATAAGGTGGTATCTCAGTGTGGTTTTGATTTGAATTTCCCTGATAGCTAGTGATGCTGAACATTTTTTCATGTGTCTGTTAGCCATTTGTATATCTTCTATGGAGAAATGCTTCTTCATGTCTCTTGCCCATTTTTTGATGTGTTCATCTTCTTTTTGGATGTTGAGTTTGAGTAGTTCTTTATAGATCTTGGATACCAGCCCTTTGTCTGTAGTGTCATTTGCAAATATCTTCTCCTATTCTGTGGGTTGCCTCTTCGTTTTGTTGACTATTTCCTTTGCTGTACAGGAGCTTTTTATTTTGATGAAGTCCCAGAAGTTCATTTTTGCTTTTGTCTCCTTTGGCTTTGGAGATGTGTTTTGAAAGAAGTTGCTGTGGCCGATGTCACAGAGGTCACATGGTTTCACTTACTTGCGGTGCATGAGGGGTAACCTGGAGAACAGTAGGAGAAGGAAAGTAAATGGGAAGTAGGGTAATCCAGGGAGAGAAATGAAACAACAGAGACTTTGGACACAGAAACAAACTGAGGGACTTGGAGGGAGGGGGGTGGGGGGATGGGAGAGCCTGGTGGTGGGTACTGAGGGCACCTATTGCATGGAGCACTGGGTGTGGGGAATGGGGAATGAATCTTGGAACACTGGAAAAAAAAAACTTAAGTAACAATAAAAAAAAAGAAAAGGTGAAATTCTTTCTTTTTAAAGTCAGTACAGTAAAAAAGAAAATGTGTTAGTATGGAATCTAAGGTACTAACAACTGGTTTGATAAAACTTTTCTATTAGGAAGCTGTTTCTAAAGATACAAGTTTTTATCAATTCTTGCTTATCTTTACAGATGATTATGAACAGTAATACAGAAAATCTCTACCAAAGGCAATTAGAAAAATATTTATATTTATTTGCATTAGAAGACTTTATGTGGAGGCACCTGGGTGGCTCAGTTGGTTAGGCAACTGCCTTCGGTTCAGGTCATGATCCTGGAGCCCCGGGATCAAGCCCCACATCGGGCTCCCTGCTCAGCAGGAAGCCTGTTTCTCCCTCTCTCAGTCCCTCTGCTTGTGTTCCCTCTCTAGCTGTGTTTCTCTCTGTCAAATAAATAGAAGAAAAAAAAAAAAGAAGACTTTATGTGAATGTAACCAACATATTGAACACATATGACTCATGAGGTGTAAACCTACAGCAGTTTTATTTTTGTCTCCTTTTGTTCCCTTTAAGTTTGGTAGGGAGAACCATTCTTCCTTTGCCCCATGCAAACTCAGGCAGACCCTGTGACTTGTGGTCATTCTTAGGTAAGACAAAAATCCTCCAGTCAGAATTAATATGCCCATTCCCATTAATAAACAAAACCAAACCATGTAACAATAAATAAATAAATAAATAAATAAATAAATAAATAAATAAATAATGACTGGAATTGAAGCTAAGATTTCACCCCCAGCACTCTTAGCCAGTATATACTGTGTGGGATAGTCTTTAATGGGGGAAAAAGGAAGTCACCAGCCCTCTTGTATCAGTTCTCTTTCTACTTCCCCTCTTGCTAAGTTGGCTCCTGGTTGGAACATGCCCAAGGAGAAGAGGAAAAGAAGCAGGAAAATTCTTAAGGTAAAGATGATGCCATGATGGTTCAATTTGTGCATTTTTCTGGAGTCATACCTCCATCCTCTGAAAAATTTACACCAAAAAGTCTGGAAACTTGAAAGAGGAAATGGAAATAAATGTGTCATGTATAACTTTTATCCTCCTTAATCTTTCTGATATCAGAGTTCATCTTTGTGACTTTCTTCTTTTAAAGTGATACCAATATTCTTGTAAGAAAGTATTCATCAGAGTCAAATTTTATTCTAACAAAGCAACTTACTTTTGCTCTGGAATTT
Source organism: Spilogale gracilis (assembly GCA_004023965.1). Classification (NCBI taxonomy): domain Eukaryota; kingdom Metazoa; phylum Chordata; class Mammalia; order Carnivora; family Mephitidae; genus Spilogale; species Spilogale gracilis. The sequence continues at coordinate 3,917 of PITA01022593.1, read as the reverse complement.
GGTCTGTGTGGTTGATCTGGGCCCCTGAATTTAACACCTAGCACTGGTGGGTTGAAAAAAAGTGAAATACAACTATGGTGCAGAATTTTTTTCATAATAGGAAAGTTTAGAACCGTAAAAGGTCTTTAGTCATGCTCTCACTGTATTAGAATCAGTGCTCCCATTTCCATCATTGACTCTTAGTTTTCAATCCAAACTTAATTTCTCTCTCCTATTAAAAATATCTGGAGATGAGTATCAGTCATTTGTTTTGAAACAGTTAACAAATAGGTGAAATATAAAACCAGGGATCGTCAATATTTTAAAATGTAATGTGGTGGGAACCTGGGAGGCTCAGTGGGTTAAGCATCTGCCTTTGGCTTAGGTCATGATCCCAGGGTCATGGGATCCAGTCTCACATCAGGCTCCCTGCTCAGCAGAGAGTCTGCTTCTCCTTCTGCCTGCCACTCTCCCTGCTTGTGCTCTTTCTCTCTCTCTCTTTGACAAATAAATAACTATAATCTTTTAAAAGAGTATAATGTTGTGATTGTTGGATAGGTAAAGTACTGAATCTGTACTTTAAAATGCTGCCTATATATTCCCATTTCTGGGAAATAGGCACAGCCTGTGTTATTCAAAAAGGACTACATTTCCAATTCTTTTGCAATTAGTAGCCACTTTTCTAGAGCCCACTTCAGCAGTAGATGAGAATCCTGAAAACATTTCAGGAGGAGTCTTTCTACATTTTGCTAACCAGAATGTTAGAAGCTGATGGAATTTCAGTATAGAATCTACCACCACAAATCCCATGTTTTTTCCCTCCAAATTTATAGGTGTGACTATGTACACAACAAAATGTGGGCTGAAGCCTTTGGGGTGATTTCTGCTGCCTTGGCAGTGGTGAGCAGCTTGGCCTGATGTTGTACATGGGGGTGCCATTTGTGATCATAGTTGCAAATTCACCATTTCTTATTCTGGGTGAGTAAAACAAAACATGAGCCTCCATGTTGTATATGTGGGGGTGTGGGGTAGATAAGGGAAGGAGTTTAGGTTAGTTTAAGCAAAATAATTACATTTAGGTGGCCCTATAGATCCAAATGAGGTGACAGGAAGAAAGAAAACCAAATTGAATTGTGTATCTTTAGAGGTAGAAAAATCTGGTACTCCAAATGGAAAAACACAGACAATGGACATGAGCTGGCAGTTCACATCCCAAAAATCCAGAATATGAATCACTGGAAATATAAGAAAAAATACTTTGACCTCTCAATTAACTAAGGGATGCAAATTAAAACAAAAGCAAGGCACCTTATTTTCTTATCGGATTAATAAATATCAGCATGATTGAAGGAAGTTTGTATTAAAATGAACACTCATTCTGCTAGGGGGAAATTGTCAACTGGTACACCTTTCTTTTCATCCAGTTGCAAATCAGAAGACTTTGACTTACTGATTCTATTTTCTAGGAATTTGTCCTAATAAGTGAATAAGTGCTCAAAAAAGTAAAGCAAGTATGTTCATTTTGGCATTATTTAGAACAGGAAAGTTTGAAAACCATCTAACCCCCTATCAACATGGGGTTGGATGACTCAAATGCAGCATATTAAAATTTTGAATCATATTCAGTCCTTAGAAAGATGTAGATCTGTAAGATATATATGGTATATATAAAATGCATAACTTCTATCAGAAAAATGCTGGTTATGAAACACGGTGTTCAAAATAGAGAGATATCGTTGTATAGAGCAAATTCTAGATGGATGTATGTAAAAATGGAAGGGTGGAATTACAGTTGTTTAAATTTTTTTTTCTCCATATTTTCCTGTACTTTTAGAATTTATTTTATAATAAGCATGAGACAACAAAGGTGATTTCTATTTGAGAAAGTAAGGAGCTAGGAGGAGGTAGTATTTGGTTTCCTAGTGGAGACAGTGGACGGGCTATATGCTGGATGTTAGGTTATCCCTTCCCAGTACATAGCCACACTTAGTCATTCACTACCCTCCACAGCCATTAATAACTATGGTTAAGGTATATATAATTGATTTAATGCAAACCAGGATTGTATAGTTTGTGTTTTCACAGGAGTGTGAATGGCTCTGTGTGTGTGTATGTCTGTGTGTCTGTGTGTCATTTAAACAACTCAGGTAAGATGTGTGCGAGGACAATTTCTGAATAAGGTTCTATCTATAAATAATAAAACTAGTTTCTAAATACCTAACAAATGTCAATGAGTTCATTCTTGGTCCTGAATACTTCTGATTCATCCCTTTTGTCCAGTTGAGTACAACTGAAATCCTCAAGGCCACTAGCCATAGGATGTCAGGATGCAGTTTGTGACAGACTGGGTAGCCTTATGTTAATTTAGATCCTTCTGCCTGTTTGATCATATCCAGAGAACATCTGATCAGAGGCAAAGTTGCAATTCCTAGTACCTTCCTATGGAGAAGATACCCCCAAATTGAAATGAAAATCAGCATTTTATTCCACTTTGTGTACTTACTTATTTATTTTATTGAGTTTGTATCAACATAGATAGGTGAAAGTAGTGTCAACTGTAGTAGAAAGCTTGAGGTGCTTGAGCATTTGCACATGCTGCCCTTACTAATCCCTTTTCTTCTTTTTAGTCCTCCTTTCCAAGTTCCCAGTGGTTATTTCAAAGTTCTCAAATGTTCTTCTGTCCTCTATTCCAAACCAGTCCTGAAACATCATTGTGGAAAAGAATTACCTAGTATACATTAATATGCAAGGGATTCTTGAGCTTTACCTTGGTGCACATGTCTTATCTCAAGAGTACTCACATTTTAATAACAATGTCTTAACCTAGAAAAGTAACTTTAAAAGATAACATTTTGGGTATAAAAACAGGCTCAGAGGAAAATAAAATGTGTGTGTGTATGTGTGTGTGCATGTGTGTGTAAACTATGTGGTGCCTCTCAAATCCTACCACATTGATAGTTAGATGCTAACTGTAAAACAGATAAGTCCAACCAACAGAATGTTGGCTTGATGTATCTGTGCATTTGTATAAAATGTTTTTTTAGGGGAAATGGTCTCCATGTAATCCAGGGGAATCAAAGACACATTGCTAATCCTGCTTCAGCTAACACCCACAACAGGTTTCCTGACTCATCATTAAAACACCCTGCATGAAGACTAGGAGCAGAGTACCCTGTGCTATGTACAAATAATGGGAGGATATACCAAGCCCTGAGTTATTACAGAGAAAGGGGTGAATTCTGGTGTGGATTCAGAGGCAACCAGAGAAAGCAACAGAGATTGTAGTATCAAAGCACAGATTGGGGGAGATAAATCAGACCTTAAGAGATGGACAAAGAAGATGGCTTGAGTTTATGTATTTAATTTTTAATGGATATTAATATGTATGAAGATGGATTACTTTTTTTTAACAGGTGTCGGGGTTGATGATGTGTTCATAATGATTTCTGCCTGGCAGAAGACCAGCCTCATGGATAACATAAAACAGCGTCTGTCCAATGTCTACTCCCAAGTGGCGGTGTTGATCACAATCACCACCATCACCAATGTCCTGGCCTTCTACACGGGGATTATGACCTCTTTCAGGTCCGTAAATACTTTTGCATTTATACAGGAACAACCCTGCTCTTTTGTTATTTCTATAACATCACCTGTTTGGGGGCATTTATGGCCCTGGATGGTAAAAAAGAAGTAGTCTGTCTCCGCTGGTTGAAAAAGCCAGAAACTCCTGTCCAAAATATTCCTCATTAAAAAGGTCCTACTGTGCCCCATGTGATTCTCTCTCAGACGAACAAGAAACTGATGTACATCCAATTAATTTGTTCTTTCGAGACTATTTTGGCCCTTTTCTCATATACACTCAGTCCAAATTTTTTGTACTCTTTATATACATTCTGTACATCATAAGTAGCATCTCTGGGTGTTTCCAAGTGCAGGAA
>PITA01022592.1:0-30015 GCA_004023965.1 Spilogale gracilis | reverse complement strand
CCTCTCTCACTCCCCTTGCTTGTGTTCCCTCTCTGGCTGTGTTTCTCTCTGTCAAATAAATAAAATCTTAAAAAAAAAAAAAATGGGGCGCCTGGGTGGCTCAGTTGGTTAAGCGACTGCCTCCAGCTCAGGTCATGATCCCGGAGACCTGGGATCGAGTCCCACGTTGGGCTCCCTGCTCGGCGGGAAGCCTGCTTCTCCCTCTCTCACTCCCTCTGCTTGTGTTCCCTCTCTCGCTGTGTTTCTCTCTGTCAAATAAATAAAAATAAAATTTAAAAAAAAAAGTTCTTTTTAGGGGCGCTTGGGTGGCTCAGTTGCTTAAGTGACTGCTTTCGGCTCAGGTCATGATCCTGGAGACCTGGGATTGAGCCCCACATTGGGCTCCCTGCTCAGCGGGAAGCCTGCTTCTCCCTCTCTCACTCCCCCTGCTTTTGTTCCCTCTCTGGCTGTGTTTCTCTCTGTCAAATAAATAAATAAAAATTTTTAAAAAACAGTTCTTTTTATTTGTGTATTTATTCATCCAATTAAACAATTATTGAGATGATGTACAAGTAGCTGTTCCAGTTACTGCTGGAAAGAATGAGACACTGTCATGCCTGAATATTTCTTTATTGATTATGGCATTAGGGACACAATGAAATATTTTTGCAAAACTATTTTTTAGCCCACATACATCTTTATAGATCTAATTGATGGAATCCACTTCAGCTGATATAAAGTTAATTGCAGTTGAAATTTAAGTTCTTGTCCTTCTCTAATGTTCTATGACACCACTGATTATTGTAATGTGATACCAAAAAAGCATGGGTGGAATGCTCTTAAGAAAGGAAGACTCCTCTTTCATAAGACATAAAAACAAATTCACTGGTGTCCTAAAAATCAGGTGCCAGGGATGCATTTAGGGCTTCCTGGAGAAAGAAAGAAAGAAAAAAGACCACAACCACTCACAATTTTTATTCCATGTTAATGTTATTCCCAGGGGAAAATCATACCAATGGATCAATGGATCATTCATATGAGATATTAAGGTTTTACTATGTGTCTCATGCTGTCCTCAGGACCTGATAGGCAGATATCCCTTAGAAATAGGGCATTTTATGAAACTCATAGAAGAAGAGACTAGAATGATGGTTGCCAGGAGCAGGAGAGGCAAAGAGAGATTTTGGTCAAAGAATACAAACTTCCAGTTATAAGGTGAATAAGTTCTAAGGATCTAATGTGCAGCATAGTATTATAGTTAGTAATACTGTATTATAGACTTGAAATTTGCTAAGAGAGTAAATCCTACATATTCCTCACCATGAAAAAGAAATGGCATTATGTGACATTATGCAGGTGTTAGCTAATTCAAGGGTGGTAATCGTTTTGCAATATATGGGTATCAAATCAACATATTGTTCACCCTAAACTTACACAATGTTATATGTTAGTTATATCTCAACAAATCTGGGAAAGGTAATTTAAAAAAATAGAATATTTTATAGAAGAGAGTGACAACTCTGTAACAATCCAGTTATGAAATAAATTTTGAAGCTAGACCTGTAGCCTGACTGTGCATGGCCATCTAGCTGGAGTGAAAAATTAGAAACAATTAGGAATATAAATGAAAATTTTCAAAAATACTTTGCTAGTCAAACAAACAAAATAAACACAAACCCAAATCGAGTTGTGATATTAGCTTCTAGACAAGTGTGTTCTCCTGTAGAATATGATACACAGACATCTCACATGTTACTGTTACTATTGTTGATTTGTAGTTGGAACAGTCACTAGTATACTCATGATTGGGCCATACTGAAAATTCTATGTTTCCTGACCATAAAGCAACTGCATGTCTTATCAATTTTGTTTCTTTCAACTCTGTGCATCTGGGCATCTCTACAGCCAGAAACCCTAGGCCATTATCACATCTTGCCTAGCTACAATGGCCTTTAACTGGTTTTCCAGCAATAACTCTCACCCCTTCAGATCCATTTACCACCTTGTGGCCATTGTACTTTATTTAATTCAAATCTGCCATATCTGAGAACTAAGACCTTCATTTGTTGTGGACAAATATGCCATTTCTCACTAGATGGAAGGACTTATTTTTCATACTGGTATGTGTTTTTCTTCTTCTCACACAACTTTCAGTATTCCTTCCCTACTTGGTTTAAAATGATAGCGACCATGTTGGAAAGTTATTTAACAAAAAGAAGTAGAAGGAGGAAACGGAGAAGTTCAAAGACCCTTCCCTTCACCTTTGATCCTCAAGTCTGCTTCTATAGCTCCACCCTAAGACGTCCATCCCAGAAGACAGCAGCAGCCTTGGAACCCTTTTCCCACACTCTCTACATGCAATTCACCAGCCAATTTTGTTGATCCTGCTTTCAGAATGTGTTTCTAATCTATTTATTTTCTATTTGTTTTACTTTATTTCTATCCCTGCTATCACTCACCAAGGTGATGGTCTCCAACCAGTCCTCCCTCTTCCATCTTGACACCCTCTGACTTATTCTATTAAAAGGAGAATAACATTTTAATACAAAATCCATTTCTTCTGAACACCTTAGAACATTGTTCAGAATCCTTAATGTAGCTTCTGGGACCCAAACTGAAAATGTCTTCTCCTACCTCCTTAGCTGTTCTTTTGTCCTCGTATGTACCAAGCTCTTTTCTGCCTGAGAAATTTTTGCATTAGCTTTCTGTCTGGTTGGACCTATTTTCTGCTTTTTCCACTTTTGGCTTGTATGTGTCTATTCCTCCTTTTTTTGCTTATGCATGTTTTCTTCAATGAACCTTTAAATTCCTCTATTATAATCTCTTTTTGAAATCTCTTTCACTTCATTGCAGAAGCAATTTAAAAGTATGTATCTTAAAAATAAAATACAGCAAAATTATGTATCTGCTGGTGGGGTTGTATTATGTGGTATCTATTTCCACTTACTGGAATATCAGCTCCATGAGAACAGTGACCACATTCATTGATTTATTGTAACTCCTCAGTAGTTAGCCTAGCACCTGACACAAATTGGATGCTCAGAAAACATTTGGTGAATGAATGAATGAATGAATGAATGAATGAATGACAGGAGTCTTTTGACTGGCTCCATTAACTTTCTTGAGTCAGGATTGATTAATTTGATTAGGTGACTGATCACTTTTACTGAGGAAGAATGAGACTGCTCAACTCTATTGGCTCAGACCAGAGTATGTGTTTGTATAGCCAAGTGGAGGCAGTGCTTGGAGAAGGACGGAAGGGAAGGGGCAGAAATGCACTTTGCCTATTCAATGTCTTAAGTTGAAATAGCTGTGGACATGTGGAATTTAGGATGTGACTACCAGATAACTGGCTTTGTACCAATTTGTAATTTTAGAGCAGACTAGTCCCATCTGCTGATAATCTTCAGTGCCTTTCTGTTAAAAAGTTTGCATATTTGAAAGCTGGTTTTAGAATGTGTCTGCAGATTAGAAAGCTGGTCTTAGAATGTAACTAGGATTTCCTTTTTCTCTGTGACATCTTATAATACTAATGGCCAAGGAAAGCAAATGATAGCATATAAATAAATGTGTATCATATATTCACAATTGCTCCCTTTTGATAATCTCCTGATTCTCACCACCTAAAAGTTAATACAGAATGTAAGTTTAAGCTTTTACTAGTGCTGTGTAGTTCATAGGAGACTAAGATGTGATTTTTATTTTACAGTTAGAATTGGCTTTGGTGTTTTAAATTTTTTTAATTTTTTTTAAAGATTCCATTTATTTATTTGACAGAGAGAAACACAGCTAGAGAGGGAACACAAACAGGGGGAATGAGAGAGGGAGAAGCAGGCTTCCTGCCAAGCAGGGAGCCCAATGCGGAACTCAATCCCAGGACTCTGGGACTTCAGAATCATGACCTGAATCAAAGGCAGATGCTTAATGACTGAGCCACCCAGGCACCACTATCTTTTTTATTTTTATTTTTAAGGTTTTTTGTTTTTGGTTGTTTTGTTTTGTTTAGAGAGGGCCACAGAGGGAGAGAGAGAGAGACTCTTAAGTCAACATGGGGCTCAGTCTCACAATTTTGAGATCATGACATGAGCTGAAATCAAGAGTCAGATGCTTAATTGACTGAACCACCCAGGAGCCCCTACAATTGACTTTAAATGAAAGAGAATAAATATAAGTATGGTTTCCTATGTATCTGTAATATCTTGTAATACTAATGCCCAAGGAAAAAAACAACATATAAATAAACACATGCCCAGAGAAAGAAAGGAGTGATCCTGGCTCTTTTGAAGTTATGGAGGACACATGTGGTGATGAGTATCAGGTGTTACACCAACTAATGAATCGTTGAGCACTACATCAAAAACTAATGATGTACTGCATGTTGGCTAATTGAACAAAATAAACTTTTTAAAAGTTATATCTCAATTTTAAAATTTACCAGCTCAAATTAAAATCCATAACATGGGAAAAATGTACCATCAATTTAAACTTTTAGTGAGTTTCTTCTGGGTACAGCAATCATTACTGAATTTAGGGATATAAAGACAATATAATACAGTCAGGCCTGCAGGCTAGATTTTATGACTTTTAACAGGAATGAGAAACAATAAAAAGCTTTCCTTAATGCCCCCAGTAGGGCAGACTGTTTTCTCTTCTGAGATTCCGCAGAAATCGCATATGGGTTTTCACTGCATTTATCTTACATATTGCATGAATTTTGTTTTCTTTTTAATATGTCTCTCCTAGAGGCGCCTGGGTGGCCCAGGTGGTTAAGCATCTGCCTTCAGCTCAGGTCATGATGCCAGGGTCCTGAGATTGAGCCCCATGTAGGCTTCTCTGTTTAGCAGGGAGAGTCCTTCTCCCTCTCTCTGTTCTCTCTCTCTCTCTCTCTCTCTCTTAAACAAATAAATCTTTAAAAATTATTTTAAAAATATGTTTCTCCCTTTAAACCGTGAGCTTAGTATATGGATACTTCCTATTAATGATATATTGTCATGTTATAGAAATTCAAAGAATATTTCTTAAATTGAGGAGTCTGGAAAATTTAAGTTAGAACCAGATTCAGAATGCTCTGTCTCTATAACTAGTTAAAATGTTTAGAGTCGTGTCATTTTTGCTTTAAAACCGAGGAGATTCCTCGTAATAATCTGATTTTTTCTCTTCTCAGTTAAAATTTGAAACACCTGGCACCCCAGGAGGGGGCAATACACAGCTGAGGTTGAGGGGCGGCAGCCATCTTTCGCGGGAGTTTGTCTGCACATGCCCCAAGCCCCACTTCCCCCTCATGTATTCCACTTGGCCTTTTTCCTCAATTTATGTTGTCTTCTTGGCTGCTGTACACTTTTATCTTCTTCTTTCTCCTTTGCTGCAGCGCAGGGGGTAACAACAAACAGCAGAGTCTCAGGTATGTGTTTTAGAAATATGTTTTGACAGCTGTTGGAACTATTTCACTGCAGATGTAGGTCAAGGTGTAGAATATTATTACGTGGTTAGCAATATCCTAAAATAGCTTTATATGGTTGTTAAAATAAATGCATGTAGATTATTATTCTGTCATGTTCTTAAGGGCATAAAATTATTTTTATTATTAAAAAAATAAGTTTGGCCCCAAAGTGAAGGCAAGCTTCTTATGTCATTGCAGCATAGTTGCAAAATAATCCACACAGCATTGCAATTTTTCCATGGGAAATAGACATAATTGTAAAACAGAGAAGTATAATTTGCTGAAAAATAAACTTGGCTTATGAGGTGATAAAAATCATTCTGCAGGAAACAGAAGAGATAAAATTTATAACATGTATTTATAAAATAAACAAGTGTGTATGATACAATGCAGATGATCCTTGAATATGCAGTGTACATTACATTTTTCCCTGCTTCATGAACTTGGGATATTTTTGGCTGATTGTCTCTTGACATTAGTCTCTGAATTGAAAAAACAAACAAACAAACAAAACCATACACACAAAAAAAACCAGTACAAGCTAAGTAGGAAAGATAATTGTTTACCACTCCCTTTTTTCAGAGGTATTTTTATCATGCCTTACCAGCAGATATTTATATATCTAATCCCTTCTCTAAGACACTAGATAGAGTTTTGAGAACAAGTGTTTTTTTTTTTTTTTCCTTAACAACCACCTCTGTTTGAAATGAGGTGTGTTTGCAGTGCCAAAATTAAATATTCAGGTTCGTCAAGTACTATAATCTGCAGTACAGGAATAGGTAGGTGGGAAAATGCTGAAATCTCAGCTTCTTCTTGTTACCATGTTATGAAAAATGTTGACAAACATTTGGAAGAAGTGAGAGTTGGCAGGAGCAGGTTAGGAACTGGTAGCTGCAGAGAGACCAGAGAAAATTGTCAGCTTATTTCCCCTGACATTTTGCTTATGGATAGAGGAAGGGTTTACATCCCTTCTAATTTTTTTTAACATTCCTGCATAATTCCAATGGATGAGAACGTACCTGCTTTTTTAAAAAATTTATGGGAAAACAGCATTTTTGCATTTCTGCTGAGTGAAATGACAGGATTGGCTCCAGGTCTCTAGTCCCAGGAAAAGCCTCAGGTTCGTCTGTGACAGGACTCTCCATAGAGGTTATTTTTACCTGGCATGGCTGTGCTGTTCCTGATGCTGCTGCTCTCGATGGCAGAAATAACTTCTCCTGTGGGTGTCTCAGGCAGAATGAAAGCTGGGTCAAGGTGGAGAGGTGAAAAGAATCGTGAGTAACCGGGATATTTTTTTTTTTTTTTTACTCTTGGTGCTTTTCTTCTTTATATTTAAGAATGCTTCAGATCTGCCTAGCTCTGCAGTTCACAGCATTTCCAGGAGGTTCTTTTAAGACTTAAAAATAATTTTGCACATTAAATATGCATGCAGAATAAATGGGCTCCACCTTCGGCAGGCTCCACACATCTGCAATATTGTTCTGGATTTCATTGCAAGACTTTTGCTTGGTTTTCCTCATTAACTCTTACTGTTCCTGAGACTTGTAAAGACTAAGGAGATAGATCCTAAGGCCACGTATGTAAATTAACATCCCTCTTCGTAAAGTTCCAATATGTTGCTGACATTTGTGGATGTTCAGGCACTAGCTGTGTAATAAAATTCCTGCATGTCCGCAGTTTGTTTTGAAGGTAATAGGAAAGGAAAATGAGAAGTAGCAAATGTCACAAGAGCTCTGATTTGAATAACTTGGGAGTTGATTCCACTTTACAGCTGGGAGTTGCAGGTTGATAAATGTATTGCTCCGCAGAGCCCCTTAAAATGTAGGACCTCCACAGTTTCACTATTAAATTTGCTTGTGTACTTAAGGCATAGAGTGTTTAAATTACTATAGTAGTTTTAGAACTGAATCTATTTCTGGTGTTATTGGAGGAGAGAGAAATGGATTTGACATTTGTTTGCCTCTGAGCTAATTGGCCAGACCCACTACATTCTTCCTTTTACCATCCAATTGGCCACCAGAGGTCCCACATCTGTGCACGTGTGTGCGTGTGTGCGTGTGTGCGTGTGTGCGTGTGTGCGTGTGTGTGTGTGTGTGTGTGTGTGTAGGAAGCTTACACATAGATGTATTCCTCTTCTCCAATTTTAGAAGTAGAAGTTTTCTTCTTCTCTAAGTCTCTTTCAAAAAAGGAGATATAGAAACGGACCCAGAAATCTGGAGAAGAGGAATACTTCTTTTATATGTCATTGAATGCTCAGAGGAGTCATACCAATAGGCTTATTTCACTAGAACTTCCTCCAGGAGATTCTAATTAACCTTAAAGCTAATTGCTAAGCTTATGTCTTCTGCTTCAATTCGTATCTTTGGCCGATTTCTGGCTCTGTTTTACTGACTTGAGTAGGAGTTAGAATGCTCTGATGGCTAGATCGTTGGGAACTGGAAGCCACACGAGCTGGAAAAGTTACCGATTTAACTACTCAGCTTTCAGTCAAATTTCTCAGTGATCAGTGCTGACCGACGTTTTGTTTCTTTCTCTTATTCCTTTTTTTCCTCTTTAATCTGTCTCTTCTTTCTGCTTCTTGTGATTCAGAAAAGGCTTACCTAGGTGTGACATTTACAAATAAGTGATTAATTTTACTGACCATTTCTCCTCTGACCATGCAGATTTCTTTAATGTTTTTCTCAGTGTTGTAAGGTGCAGCCAGGGAAATTGTGTATCCCCAGTAGATAGTGCTAAAGGGGGAATTCATTTTTCCCCAGAGTCCAAGATTCACCCATTTACCATGCACCTTAGACTTAAATCCAGTCACTCTAGTTCATGATATTTATTATAATTTTTGCCTGTCTGGCCTTGTAAGTTTATAATATTTTCATATCCATTGCAAGACAATATATTACAAAACATGATTAGCGAGGATAGATATATACTTACATTTAATGAGGAAGAAACTGATGTACCAAAAATTTGAATGATTGGCTCCAGAATATTCATCCAGTTAATTTACAGATACAACTCTATAACCAAAGTGTTTAGGACTCTAATTCAGGATACTTTACATTGTATAAAGTTCCTTCAGACAAAAACTTAACTGGAAAACCCATACGCCTATTCCTGAGAGAGATGTGGTTCCACTTTTAAAAGGATATCATCAAAATGAATCAGTTCCAGGATATTCAAGGTGCTACTCTTTTATGTAGATGCTCTAGACATCTTTCTCGTTGGACATGAATAAATAACTATATAAGACTACTAGAAAGCTACAAATAGCAATTTTGAGAATTTCCAAATCTTAAATAAAACAAACAAACAAACAAAAAAAACAAAACAAAACAAAAACGCTCCTAAAGATAAAACGCTTGGAAAAAGTTGCGAATGAAGATAGCTTCAGAAAAAAAGGGGGAAGTAGAATTGAAATTCCGGTAAAGGTAAAGGTTTCTGTTTTTAGATTGTATGACTTCTCAGGAGGTTACCACACTGTAATTTCCTCTATTATGATCACTATTGTGGTCTTCACTATGGTGCTTTTCAAAAAAAAAAAAAAAAAAAAGAAGAAGAAGAAGAAGAAAGAGGAAGGAAGGAAGGAGAGAAGGGAGGGAGGGAGGAAGGAAAGAAGGGAGTGGAAGGAGGGAGGGAAAGAGAGAGAAAGAGAGAAAGAAGAGAAAGAAATGAAACCAAAACCAAAACAAAACAAAATAAAACAAACAAATAAAAACCAGGGGACAATACAAAGTCCTAAACTCTTATGTTTCAACCTTTTACTTTTTATTTTATTTATTTATTTTTAAAGATTTTATTTATTTATTTGACAGAGATAGACACAGAAAGAGAGAGAACAGAAGCAGGGGAAATGGAAGAGGGAAAAGCAGGCTTCCCACTGAGTAGGGAGCCAGGCTCCATCTCAGGGCCCTGGGATCATGACCTGAGCCAAAGGCAGAGACGCTTAGCCACGAGCCACCTAGGTGTCCCTCAACCTTTTACATTTTAGATAAGCCACTCGGAAATGCAAAAGTGAATAATCCAAGCACACACTTGCTTTACATAGTTTGGGTAAGGAGAGTGGAGGCAATTTATTGAGAATGTCTCAGCTAATAGAATTTCTCAGCAAAGAGAATATGTATCAGTTAATTCCCAACAATGAGTAAATTGAGATAGAAAGCTTATTTCAACTAAATAGATCTCTTCTGAGGGAATTTGTGACATATTTAGAGGGATATTATATTTTCTTAATACACTGAGAGTTACATACTTATATGGCAGCAAAGAAAGTTAAGGTAAGAAATCTCAATCAGAATTTATTTCCAGAGAATATCATTTCACAAGTTTGGGTACATATCTGAATGTCTAAGAACATTTATATTCATTTTGCCTTTGTCAGAAACTGTAATTGTTTTGTCATATTCTTTTCATGGATTTCTGAAAAGTTAAGAGAATTTCAGAGATTGTTAAAATCATTCCTCTACTTCAGTATGGATTTTGGTTATGTTCTTTGAGAGACTTTAGTGCCCTTAAATGTTTCTTTTGCTTACATTTTTTTTCAGTAAGTAGAATTTGATGATTTTTTAATGTGCATCTAATATTCTGCATCTGTTTATAATTTTGCCTGTTTTTTGAAATTGTGGGTTCAAGAATATTCCTTGTATCTTTTTTAACATTTAGTAGATTTGGGGATACTTTGTAGAAACTCAGTGGTCATTTGCTTAAGTAAATGGACTCTTCAAAAATACCAAATTTGAGTATATAAATTAGTATATGTATCATTTCATCAAATTCTTTAAAATAGGTACAATTATTGAAGATGGTCTTATTCTTTGACAAAAAGTATTTATGTGCAAAAAATCCATCAAACTATTATTGCAAAAAGTAAATAAATGTAAAACATAGAAAGAAAGGTAAATAAATATAGTAGATCCCGCAAAACATAATCATTTTCAACCATTAGAAATGAGTTTTAAAAGGGGTGCCTGGCTGGCTCATTCAAGGGATTATACAACTCTTGATCTCACGGTTGTGGGTTCAAGCTCCATGTTGGGTACAAAGAGTACTTAAAAATAAAATCTTTTTTTAAAAAGTGAGTTTTAAGTCATAATGCCTAGAAAAATGCTTGAATGTAACACTTGGTGAAAAAAAGCTGTACATTATGATTTGAAACAAGAACTCATATAGGCCTTCTTATATTAGTAAGAACTCAACTCTCAATCCTCTAGTTCTATTTTTTATAGCACTTTATAACTTAATTTAATATATGAATTTCTATATTTATTTCTCTGCTGATAGAATATAATCTCCAACAAGCAGGAACTCTCTCATTATTTTTTCTTTCCTTAGCTTTTTTTTTTTTAAGATTTTATTTATTTATTTGACAGAGAGAAATACAACTAGAGAAGGAACAGAAGCAGGGGGAGTGAGAGAGGGAGAAGCAGGCTCCTCGCCGAGCAGGGAGCCCGATGTGGCGCTTGATCCCCGGTCTCTGGGATCATGACCTGAGCCAAAGGCAGTTGCTGAACCAACTGAGCAACCCAGGAGCCCCTTTCCTTAGCTTTAATATAGAACATGGTAAAGGCAGGTAGTCAACAAATATTTTTTGATTAAACAATGTTTGCAAAGAAATTCAATGAAAAAAAATGCTCCAAGTTAAGAAGAGTTTTCATTAGGAAAATCTTATTTTTAACATGCTCTTTAAGGCTTTTGTCACTAATTTTTAAAATAAATGTCAGGTTTGTTTTTTTTTAAGATTTCATTTATTTAAATGAGAAGGAGAGAGAAAATGAGAGAGAGAGCACCATGAGCTGGGGGATAGGAGGGGAGGGACAGAGGGAGAGACAGAATCTGCAGCTAAGCAGGAAGGCTGGCTGGGGACTTGATCCCAGGACTCTGGGATCATGACCCAATCACAAGGCAAAAACTTAAACATCTGAGCCAGCCAGGTGTCCCTTGTTTCTCTTTTTAAAAGCATCCAAGTGTTTGATATTCTCCTGAACTTTTTATGGTGATTGAGTTCCAGTTTCACGGCATTGTGGTCAGAGAATATGCAGGGAATAATTTCAATCTTCTGGTATCAGTTGAGCCCTGATTTGTGACCTAGTATGTGGTCTATTCTGGAGAAAGTTCCATGTGCACTCGAGAAGAATGAGTATTCTACTGTTTTGGGGTGAAATGTTCTGAATATATCTATGAGATCCAGCTGGTCCAATGTGTCATTCAAGGCTCTTGATTCTTTGCTGATTTTCTGTTTAGATGATCTGTCCATTGCTGAGAGTGGTGTGTTAAGATCTCCTACGATTAGTGTATTTGCATCAATATGATTATTTTGTTTAATAGTTGGCTTATGTAGTTGGCTGCTCCCATGATAGGGGCATAAATATTTATAATTGTTAGATCTTCTTGATGTATAGACCCTTTAAGAATGATGTAGTATCCTTCTGTGTCTTTGACTACAGTTTTTAGAGTAAAATCCAATTTGTCTGATGGGAGAATCGCTACCCCGGCTTTCTTTTAGGGTCCATTGCCATGAAAGATGGTCTTCCATCCCCTCACTTTCAATCTGGAAGTGTCTTTAGAAGCAGTCCAATATCCATGGAAAAGACTGCATCATATTTATAGCAAATAGTTAGATAGATGATAGATAGATAGATAGATAGATAGATAGATAGATAGATTTGATCCTTCAGACTAATTTAGCAATATTTTTTCCTAGGGTTTCAGGTCTTTTTTATTATTATTATTATTACTTAATTTTTTTCCAGTGTTCCAAGATTCATTCCCCATTCGCCATTCCCCACACCCAGTGCTCCATGCAATATAGCAATATATGTATATATTTTAAGATTTTATTTATTTGACAGTGAGAAACAGAGCGAGAGAGGGAACACAAGCAGGGGGAGTGAGAGGGAGAAGCAGGCTTCCTGCAGAGCAGGGAGCCCGATGTGGGACTCGATCCTGGGTCTCCGGGATCATGACCTGAGCCGAAGGCAGTTGCTTAACCAACTGAGCCACCCAGGCGTCCCAAATATAGCAATATTTTTTAAAGAAAAAATAAGTCTCCATGTCATAGAACTCCAACAACAATATAACAAGGAAAAGAAACAAAACGTTGATGGTTATAGGTGTGCAATAACTTTACTGTACATTGATGATATATATACTTTATACATAGTGACATATATACATAGTGACATATATACTTTAATGGTTATTTTATTTTAGTTTATAAAATGTGCTTATGTTTATTTTCCTCAGTCTTTAGTTAACAATAAATCAAACATCATCATAAATACCTACTTACCATTTTTAAAGGAAAAAAAATGAATGAGTTATTAGTACGTTTATCTTTTCTAAACAAACATGTAGAAACTAAAACCACTACCACCAACCACAACTACAAAAACTTTAGTAGTAAACTCCACTAGGGAAAGAATTTGAACCTCTTAAAATAGTGTGTGTTAAATAATGTTCTAAGCAGGGAAGAACACAGAAAGGAAATCATTGCTAGAATGAAATGAAGCATACAACAATGACTTGGAAAGAATTTTATTAAGGAAGTGATATCTGTTCTTCAGATTCATACAAGTGGAACTCAACACAATAAGTGCCATATTGGTATCATTTATTCTTTCCCCCGATATTAGAAAAAGGCAGGCTTTCAATGTATTATAAGGAACTAAAGTTTCTAGTATCTTTTCAACAAGATGAGGTGGCGAACTGTGAATCAATGTATACATCTCTTTATTGCTACCTCTGAATGGCCATGTGACTGATAATGAACGTCCACATTGTCTTTTTTCTTTTCTGTAATTTCATTTTTCAAGAAATGTGCTGGTAATCTCATGTTTCTTTTTTTTAAGATTTTATTTATTCATTTATTTGACAGAGAAACATAGCTAGAGAGGGAACACAAGCAGGGGGAGTGAGAGAGGGAGAAGCAGGCTTCCTGCTGAGCAGGGATTCAGGGCATGATCCTGGGACTCCAGGATCATGACATGAGTCAAGGGCAGATGCTTAACAATGGAGCTACCCAGGCTCCCCAATCTCATGTTTCTATCCAATTTGCAGATAGATTTCTACATAACTGTAATGAAAGAGAAAAAGGATATGGATAAAGACAAAAGAGAGCTGGATCACATTATTAAATCTCTAACTTAATCAGACAATTCTCAGAATCTTTATACAAATGCTCCAAGTGTGAACTTTATTCTTGCCCTTAAATTTGTAAACCTAATACAGATATTTCCAGGAACAACTTGCTGTGGCTGAAGACCCTTAAGCTTAACTTGTCCCATTCATTTATGGAACTCTTTGGTACACCCACACGCACGCATGCGCACTGCACTTCCCTTTAAGATTGCCGAAACTGCTATCCTCTGAGGGGAAAAACAAAAAATCCACCACCACCGTTCCCAACCCCACCAAATATACCACAATGCATTTATCTCTCTCTCTCTCTCTCTCTCTCTTTTTCTTTCTTTTTCTTTTCTTTCTCTCTTTATTTCTTTCTTATTTCCATTTTTATTTATTTATTTGAGAGAGAGTGAACCAGCAAGAGAGAGAGCACAACCTGGAGGAGGGGCAGAAGGAAAGAGAGAAGCAGGCAGGCCCCTTGCTGGACAGAGAATCCATTGTGGGGCTTGATCCCAGGACCCTGGGATCATGACCTGAGGCAAAGGCAGATGCTTAACAGACTGAGCCGCAGGCATCCCTGACAATGCATTTCTTATTTTGATGTTTTATTTTAACCTCCCATCTGAGTGTTTTTCAAATGAACTCTCTAGAGTTATTTTTAACCATCTACTCCTCTTCTAGTAGCTACAGGTCAAGCGTTTCTTACAATAAAATTTTGAAATATTAGGGTTATTCAGGGCACAGTACTTCAGAAGTACTCTGCAATCATTTAAAATAAATTTTAAAAAGCTTAACACAAAACTTTCTACCATTACCTTTTCTCCAATTTTATGTTCATCTTTGCCACTTTTTGACAGTTTCACATATGACAATTCCCTAAGATCTTATTACTGCAAAAACAGTTTTTAACTCTTAAAAGAGTTCTAGTTTTTTAAATCTATATAAAACTATATTTTTCTACTAAAAAACGATTTCACGACTTATTCTTCATCTCATCCCTTCTCCAACTTGAGAAAACCCTCTTGCAAAGAGATACCATTTCCTTAAGTTGAAATAGCCTCTAGCTTTCATCCACCATACAAAGTTACAAGAGTCTCTACTATTTCTTGTTCCCTTTTTACACTCAAAGAGAAAATATTCTTGTAATGTTGATCAGATAATGAGGTTGATATTTAAAAAATCAATAGATTTATGGTGAACTGAAGTATAAGTTGTAAGTTACCTCCAGTCAAAGATTGGTATCCCAGATAAGCTGCCACAGGCTGAAACAGACAGGAGAATGCAGACAACTGGGAAACCTGAGAAACTGATCGGATTTGCCGGTGAGCTGCCACAGGGGTGATTGGTCCCTATCAGAGAAAGCATAATGTGCTTCTTTGAAGATAAAAAGGCAGAAGTGGATGTCATAAAATATAACTGTCACTGTTCCCTTAGAGCAGAGCTTCCTTTTTGCAACCATGTGAGCAGTCCAAGGGTAGAGATCACCTGCACTAGAGGCACTTTCTCAAGAGAATTATCTTTCATCATGATACTTGAAAAATATGCAGTGTATCACAGCGAAACTTTGGAAAGTGTCCCACATTTCATTTTATGGAGAACAATATTGTGTTCATGCCATGGTCATTTGTCGTATGGCATTTTTTGGAGAACTCATGTGTTCTCTATCATTAATTCTTTGTAGATTATAGCTGAAATAAATGACCACGATTTCAGTGGGATAATTTAGTCACTTTCCATTCAACTCAATATGATACAGAGTAACTTGGATATTTAAGCTATTAGTTTTTAATAGAAGAAAGATACAGTGAGCTTTCTTTAATAGTTATGGCAAGAACAGAACTGAAATAAAATGAACTTGACTACACAAATCTATTTTTATAGCCATGTTTCTTTAAGATACATTTAAGCTGAAGCCATTCAAAGATGCATTTGAACTGGAGCTCAAATAATATTTTTAAATAATCAATTATTTTAATAATATTTAAAATGATAGTGTTTTTAAATAAATTATGTTAATAATATTTAAAATGATAATTTTTTCAACACTAAGAATTTCATTGAACTTTGGTTTATTAAACGTCATGGTAAAATAGGTTTTATAGACAATGAAATTATTAGTGTAGCACCACAGTACTGTTTTGCCTTTGTCCCTTCCTATTTGGTCAATACTTGTTTAGAAAACCAAGTTTAACTGATGGCAGAATGTGAACTGCTTTCAGTGGCTGAAACCACTCATTTTATCTACTCCCAAGGAACAGGAAGATTGTGGCAACATAAAAACAACTTTGATTCATCTCATTTCTCCAGATTGTTTGCCTGCTGTGGGATGAATACAAATACCAGATGACAGATAAGGACTTTATCCTTAGTTAAGTTTATAAGACTACTGTTGCAGTTTGGACCTTGCCCATTCTATATTTGTATTGCACTGAGCCTGTAACACAACTATGGTGGAGATAGTTGTTAATATATATGTAGAGAAGATGGGGAAGATAAGAGTTAGAGAAGATGGCTTTGCCCGTAGTTGTGCCACAAAGGTCAATAACTTAAAGCTGCAGCAGATGAAGAGAAAGTAAGTTCCTTGATCATATGCATTCCGATGCACTTTGTCGCCGCAAGATCCTTTAGTCTCAAATCTGGGGAGCAGGAGAAAGTGCTCAGCTGTTCCATAGATGCTTAAGAAAACAGCTGACCTCAGCTGTCACACACATGAATAGAAAAACAATTTTCCAGGTAATCCATTCTCAAACACTTCCACGTTGAAAGGTTAAAATTCTATAGAAGCAGGATTTCAAAATAAGAAGCAACAACAACTTTGCTTTCATTTTGATACAAATAATAGGAATTAAATGTGTACAGATAGTATAAAATGGCAAGTGATCCCACAGGATGAACAGGATAAGTAGACCTCAGTTTTGATAAATCCAATGCTTATCCTGGCCTCTGCCATAGAGAAATCACCCTAAATTGTTCCACCATGATGATTTTAACCAACTCTTCTGTAATCATTTCAAATGTAATATTTTGGTTCTGACATGTTTATGAAGAAATTTGAAGAGAGACTCAAGAAAAAAAGACTATAAGATTGTTTTTCCTTATTTTATGATACAAATGGAAGCCAACAAATTTGGCTATGTAGCTTTTTTCTGTCAGCTGATAACTATTTTCCAACTGACTTTGATTTTAAAATTAGAGATCTGAAGTCATAAAAATTTAGCCCAAAGGTATAAAAAGCCACACCTATGAATATAATACCTTCAAAAATTTATTTTCAAAAAGAGGTTAAAAATTTTACTATCCACTAGTCTTCCTTAGAAACCAACCACCCGTTATTTGCCATTCAGAATTGTTCTTAGGTTACAGAAGTGTTAAAATTTTTTATGTGCTAGAGCTCAGTTAGTTTTGGACAGTGTAATGAAGTAGAACAGTGTGCCTAAGGAAATGTGGTGATGAATATATCATTACTGTAACTTGTCCAAAATCCCTGCCAACGTAGCCACATTTTTTTCTATGAATCTGTTTAACACTCTCACCATTAAGATTTTCACACTATATGTCACTTTGGTGTTGTTTAATTAATGTAAGAAAATGCTGAGCAGGCTCAAAAGTAATATGGTCTTGGTTCATGTCTCATTTTTCCCATGAAGAAAAAAATCCACTAAATGATTAGCATTAGAATATCTACCCTTGTTACAATCAGAGAGAAAGAGAGATGGGGAAGGAATGGTGGTTCTTTAATAAAAGACAGTATATTGAGAAGTAGATTGAGAGAGATGGAGCAAAAATTTGAAGACAATTACGCAGCCCATTAACGTGAACCTCTCTCTCTCTCTCCCTCTCTCGCTCTCTCTCTCTCTCTTTGAGATGGGGGAAAGAGAGATTGTTCATGTGAGAGAATACAAGCAGGGGAGGGGCAGAGGGAGAGGGAATCTCAAGCAGGCTCTATGCTTGCTGCAGAGCCCAAGGCACCTCGTGATCCTGAGATCATGACCTAAGCTGAAATCAACAGTTGGACAGTTAACTGACCAAGCCACCAGGCGCCCCTACCCTGAACCATTTAATGGTTAAATAATCCTAGAGTGGCATAGTAACCTGAACAAAGTTTATGGGTGAGAAGTCTATGAGCTCCATCTGAAATGTCATCAGTCACTGGCATGTCACTGACTTCTTCAATAAATGAAGTCATTATGAAAATAATTATCAAAATCATCTCCCATGAGAAGTAATACATACGTTAGAGTAAAACAAAGGTCAGCCCAAACCAAAATTTAATTTGGGGGAAAGCACTTAAGAAATCTCCAGGATGTTTCAAAATAATTATGTCATATATAAAGTCTATAAAATCAGGTACCCTGGAGAGAGACATACTCAGGTCCAAAACCCATCTTTCCACCAAGGTGCTGTGAAAACTCACATGATCTCTCTGGGTCTCTCTAGCTGTTAAATGGAGATAATTTGTTCCCTCCACAAGTTGTGAAAGTTTATCACACTAATCGGAAAATTGGGGAACATAAATATTCTAACACCGGTGATTCTGATTTTGGTGATTTTAACTGTTTTTGCTATGATTATTAATATTAAATTTTTCTTTTCCTCAAAATGCCTCTTTATCCGTTACACATTCTTCTCTGTAATATTTACCAAGAGGAAGGTAGCTGTTTCCTGAGAGCATATTGCTTGGTTGATACAGAACAAAGATCATTATATGCAGTGGGAAAAATGTAACAGAAAGGTGTCAATGAAAGAAAGGGTGATAGATGTTTATTATGGTCTGTAACATCAAAAGATACATTGGCAAAAGACAAAAATAATCAGAATATATTTTGTAATAAGAAATTTTCTCTAGGCTGAAAAAGCTACAAACTAAATCTTATTTATGTTTATTTTCTCTAATTCTAACATAAATTCATATGGTATTGTGGGATAAGAGCTGAGAGAAACAATTACCTTATATTTTTGAGGTCCATGGTCTCAAAACTTAATACAAAACACACTGACACATAGGTGTTATTTCATATCAAATAATTGTAAAAAGAAAAAAGAGTCAAGATGGGGTTAACAAATACAAATTGGTAATCAATTAAACAATATGTTGCATACATGTGTGCTTGCACACACACACATATAAAATTTTTGAGTATTTCTTTCTGAAAATTTACTTGAAAGATCACATAAGATTCTCATAAATGATGCCAGGATTAAATCAAGAAAAAAATTAGAAAGATTTGGATGTTTAGTCTTTGCCAAGAATTCATTTTATTTTTATTGCTATATATTTTAATTTTATATGCTAGAAATTATTGAAGATCTCTTGGTTTTATTTGTGGAATACCCATATTTATCACCACCCTTTTTCTGATGTTCATGATTAAAATGTGTACTCTAGTTCACTGATCACTAATTCATAAAGGGTCTATACTTATGTTTACAAACCCACGTTGAAGAGTGTGAGTATTCAAAGTCACTGAAATTCTTTCAGGAACTTAATTGATTAAAATAACTCAAACATAAAGGATCCTTTCTCTTCCTCTTCATTATCTAAAATGTTCATCTAGGCAACATCAGCTGTTTGCTAAAGACTTTAATTTTCCCTCCTCTATTGTTAAACATTCCTTATGAGGAACAAAGCAGACTCAATTCACGTTTATATCTACTCTCAGAAAACTGTTTCAATTAGGAACATGTAGAAGGAACATAAATATCAATTCTTATACTTTCAACCTTTAAATTGTAGCTAATGGTAGTATCTTCATATTAAAACCCAACTTAGCAACACAATTTAGACACTGGTCCTTAATAAGTAGATAAATAATTAATTATGGGTGTCTGAGTGGCTCAGCTCTTAAGCGTCTGCCTTCAGCTCAGGTCATGAGACCAGGGTCCTGGGATTGAGTCCCACATCAGGCTCCCTGCTCAGCAGGAAGCCTGCTTCTTCCTCACCCACTCCCCCTGCTTGTGTTCCCTCTATTGCTGTGTCTATCTTTGTTAAATAAATAAATAAATATTTAAAAAATAATTAATAACTAACAGATATTAAGGTACTTGTTTTTTAAATCGTTGATTCTTAAAAATTAGCCACTGGATTTCTTAAAAAATGTAATTTACAAGTGGTTAGCTTTTTTTTTTAATGTTTCAGTGTTTGGTTTTTTAAAATTTATTTATTTGACAGAGAGAGATCACAAGTAGGCAGGGAGGCAGGCAGAGAGAGAGGAGGAAGCAGGCTCCCTGCTGAGCAGAGAGCCCGATGCGAGCCTGGATCCCAGGACCCTGAGATCATGACCTGAGCCTAAGACAGAGGCTTTAACCCACTGAGCCACCCAGGTTCCCACAAGTGATTAGCTTTTAACAAAAAAAATAAAGAAAACAAAGTGTTTAACTTTTGACTAGAAAACCATTTTGAAATTTCTTCATTATTTCAAATTTAAATATGAGTGGATATATTTCCTCAGCTTTTAACCTGTGCTCTGGCATGGAGTCAATAATATTCAGCAGGTAATGATTGATAACAGCCCTATTTCCTCTCCTTTTGTCAAATTGTATTTATAAAATCTTTACCAAATCTTTGACTTACTAAATGAAACTCATCCATTTACACACTTAGACAGTAATTAGCCAAAATTTTAATACTTATTTTTAAAAAAAGAAGTTACTTTATGTCTCCACCCAATATAATATACTCATTTGAAGAAACATTTATTTACACTATTTAAAATTGACATTATTTTGCCCACAAGACCCATAGTGTTTAAACTGACACATAACATTCTAGCGTAAATGCTTTGAATTCAAGTTCTCATTCCTAAATACTAACTTATCAAACTTGAGAAAAACTGAAAACTTCTCTTATTATGAAAGTTTGCCTTGAGTTTGTAAAGTGAAGGCTTCAAAGTAGAGGTGCAAAATTTTAGTGTATTCGAGGGATTTGAGTAACATGTTCTTATGTAATAATTTTTATATAAGCTGAATGTGGGGGTAGTTTTGGGGATTCATATACAGAAATTTGTCAGATGTCAAATGCAATTAGAACCTATATTTCTCTGATATTATCAGTTGTTAAATATGCAGTCTGGTGTGTGTGTGCATGTGTGTGTGTGTGTGTGTGTGTGTGTGTGTGTGTGTGTTGTGGGGTTGTTACAGATGTATTTCTTATAGAGTGACTCAGGAAATTTATAGAAAAACTTGGAAAAATATTTTAACACTTTGGTTTTTATGTATAGGAAATAATGCAAACTGTTGAATTTATTTTAACTGCAGTATTTTTCTAATTTAATAGTTTGGCTGAGAACTCACATTAACCGTATTTTGACATAAATTTACATTTGGTGACATAACTTGGAGAACTGATCAGCACACACCAAGCTTTTCTGAATAAGTAATTAAATATATAACCAGAGTAAATGTGCACCCAATAAACTTAAGTATTATGAGTTCAGCTTGGCAACACAAGGATCCAGTGTAAGTGAATCAGCAACTTGGGTCTTTAGTGTCATTTTTAGATCCTGTTTGGAAAACACCTGTAAAAAGTCTATCACAATCTCAAGAATAAAGGACAATGTCAGTTTTTCACAGTCACATTCATATAATGTTATACAAATAGAAAATGAAAATATCTACAGGTGGAAAAATATGAAACACCTTTTCATTTATGCTCAATTCAATGAGCCCATGTTCTTCTGTCAACCTGAAATCATCAGGGTTTTTTTTTCTTATTAAAAACAATCTTGATGTTTTTAAGGCAAATTTTATGGAGTGCTAGATATGTGGTCATTTTCAGTTTATAAGTATTTTAAGGTATTCTGGCAGTCCTTAAAGCAAATGTATGCATGCTAGAATGTGCATAATCGATCACCTTTGATTTCAAAATATATGTTTAATCAGTATATATTCTCTCATCAAACAAATTAACAGACCTGGAGGAAATAAGCTCTGCTCCTCTCAGAGGGAAGAATGTTCCAAAAAGAGGGCACAGTAAAGGCAGAGCATTGACTATTGAGAGTGTGCATGGCTTGTTCATGGGAATGTGCCCAGAGAGGAGAGGGAGAGTAAAGGAGGAAACCATGATGTAGGGCTGAATAGGCCAATGTCCAGGTTTGCAATTTTAATCTAAATATGATGAGAAGACAGTGGCAAGGTTTGAGCAAAACCGTGAAATGCTCTGACCATTATAGAACCACTCCAGTTATGTATGTGCACAAAATTATAGCATCTCACATTTCCCTATTTAATCATGTGTCAGAGGAGCTGCAGACCTGGGAATGTGTTATTGATCAGAAGACCCCAGACTAGACTGTGGCAACAAGGCATACTCTCTTTCTCAGCATGAGCTATGGTTCTCAAGCAGGGTGTTCTAGTCCTCTTCACACAGACGTTCTTTATGAAGAAAATTTTGACCCTGAGAGAGAAAATTTGATCATATGATGTAAAAATATCAGACTTTTGTATGTATAAAGTACAGTATATCTAGGCTATTAAAATTTCATTGAGGAAACACCAATAGGAAAAAAAAAATGTTTAAAAGGCACTCTGGGGTGTGGCAATAAGAAATAAACAACCAGGGGCTCCTGGGTGGCTCAGTTGGTTAAGCGACTTCCTTCCGCTCAGGTCATGATCCTGGAGACCCAGGATCAAGCCCCACATCGGGCTCCCTGCTCAGCGGGAAGCCTGCTTCTCCCTCTCTCACTGCCCCTGCTTGTGTTCCCTCTCTGGCTCTGTTTCTCTCTGTCAAATAAATAAAATCTTATAAATAAATAAATAAATAGATAGATAGATAGATAGATAGATAGATAGACAGACAGACAGACAGACAGACAGACAAACAACCAGTTTGGAAAACCAGTTTGGAACCAGTGTGGAAATCTGCATGGACATTTGATTTTTGTAATTATGAAAGAGGCATTGCCACCCACACTTAGTTGGTAGAAACCAGAGATGCCACATCTCCTGCAAGGCTTGGAGTGGATCTCCCAAATAAAACACTTTCAAATAGCCCACTAAGAATTCCTGTAGGCAAAGGTCTGGCTTTCATTATCCAAGTATAGAAGTTAGTTCTTTTTTTTTTTTCTTTTTTTTTTTTTTTTAAGTCTTGCTTCAAAATTACCTTGTGAAAGGAGGTCAGATTTACTTTATTTTGCATAGATCATCACATCACAAAGGTTTCACTTTTTGTGTTGGATTCAGTAATTGTCATATTCACAGTGTTTCTCTATGAATAATCAGTGCAAGCATTTCATTATGCTTTCATCATATAACTTTAATACATATTGAAATACACATACTCTTACTAGAAGTTATTTTTCTTTTAATTATGTAATAGCTGATTACCTACTTAGTTTATTTTCAGGACAAAAAACAGTATAATGGGAAGTGTGTGCTGGACTGGAAGGAAGAAAGCAGGAGAGACAACTCTTGATTCTTCAAACTATAGAAATTAAATAATTGAAGAAAAGGTTTTTTTTAATTTTTTATGACATTATTTTATTCTTTCAGTGTTCTGAGATTCATTGTTTATGGCCCACACCCAGTGCTCCATGCAATACATGCCCTCAATATCCACCAGCAGGCTCACCCATCCCCCCACCTCCTCCCCTCCAAGACCCTCAGTTTGTTTCTGAGTCCAAAGTCTCAAGTGTTTCATCTCCCTCCCCAATTTACCCCACTTCCCATTTCCTTTCCTTCTCCTACATCCTCCGTATTACTCCTTATGCTCCACAAGTAAGTGAAACCATATGATATTTCACTTTTCTCTGCTTGACTCATTTCACTCAGCATAATCTCCTACAATCCAATCCATGTTGCTACAAAAGTTAGGTATTCATCCTTTCTGATGGAGGCATAATTAATATTCCATTGTATATATGGACCATATCTTCTTTATCCATCCAACTGTTGAAGAGCACCTTGGCTCTTTCCACAGTTTGGTGATTTGGGCCATTGCTGCAATGAACATTGGGGTACATATGGCCCTTCTTTTCACTACATCTGTATCTTTGGGGTAAATGCCCAGTAGTGCAATTGCAGGGTCATATGGTAGCTCTGTTTTTAACTAAGAAAAGGTTTTTTTAAATCTTATTCTTGCACTGTCAGATAGAAATTTGGCAGAGGATAATTAATAATGGAAATCTAATAATATGTAGAAAATAAAACAAATTTCCTTTCTAAATACTAACTGGTAATTGCTAACTATAACTTTTTAAAACTTATTAAATGCTCATTCTGGACAAATCCTCTCGTAAGTACTTTATCTATTTTAATTTATTTAAATTCTTCAGTAAACCCAGGAGGTTTTTCACGTTGTACAGATGGAGAATATGAGGCACAGAGAGTTTAGGTAACATAGCCCAAAAACACGTTGCTAGGAAGTGATGAGCTGGCTTTTAAATAGAGGGTCCTTGGTTCAAGTTTTATCATCATCATTCGGCAGATGTTAGGCTTCCCTAGTCTCTGACTGTTTGTTGGGTATTATGGAAAAGCCAAGACGCAGTATCTTAGGACTATTGCATGAGTCATGGTTAATTTGTCCAACTTTTTGCCTCCTTGTTTCTTAGGTGCTTGTTTAGGATTTCAGGTGATGTTGCTCATTTTTGTTTCATAAACAACTGAGGATTTTTTGTCAAATTGGATGTGTCTGATCACTTATTAAAGTTGGTGTCAGTGAATCTTCTCTGTCCAGAATGCTGATCTTCTCTGATGTTTCTCCAGAACTAGAGTCTATTGGGAAAGGCTTGTCCAATATCACAGATGGGGAAATGTTTATCAACTGAAAAATAGTATTGATCAGTACATCAAGACAGCTAATGCATGGGTCTAGCTCCTGAACTGCAAATTTAACAATAGTCTTTGGTCTAATGACAGATAATCATAGCAAATACAACAAATGTGAATACTTTAAGTCTTCCAAAATGCCTCCTAAAGTTTTATAAACTAGAAGTATTCTTATATATATAATATATTTGAATAAATTGAGATTTCATTAAATACATTTTTTAGTCTATTTTTCACAGACAAATTTTTCCTCCTTGGTCATCAGGGAATATTTTGAATGAATGACAGACAGATGGTCTGGTATCTAATGACAGAAGGTTAGTTCAATAAATTGGAACATAGTTCTAGTAGAGTTCTATAGCAAGTAAAGTGATGTTTATAAAAATTTCTCTTAATAGTGTCAGAAGAACTCATATAATATTATGCAAGAAAGAGGATGTAAAATTTTTTATTTAGTGAAATCCCCACCATATAAATAAAAATATATTCCTGTGCTTAAGATAGAAGAAATATTGGAAGGGCATGTGTGTAGATGTTAACAGTGATTGGAATTGTAAGGATTCTACTTTCTACTTCATATCTTGAGACTTTATAGAATGAGCATATTAAATGTCATATTTGAAAAATGTTAAATACTTTAATGTATTTCTGCATATGTATTTCTTTTCATCTACCCTCTCACCAGATCAGAAAATTTTTATCCAGTGGGGTCCTGAAAAGTCTATGGGGATCTGTGATGCCAAAAATTGAAACAGTTCTGCTTTAAAACACTCATATAAGACACTGAAGCATTGTTTCTTATTATGTTAACTGTTACAAAGAGAAACAATATTCTACTGATGCAGATCCCATAAGTTCTCCTAGGAATAATTAATGTAGGAAAAACCTCATTCTTTGTCGCCAAAAGATGTGCACTGTGCTAACAAAAAAGAATTTATATATCACAAAGTTGATTAGAAGATCTGTTAAGATAACAGATTAAGACTGTGATTCCAATTTTAAAATATCCTATTTTAATGCTCAATATCACCTGCCTATTAATATCCTTAAAGATGATGGTAAGTTTAATTTTTAGATGGCATTTCTATCAAGAATAGGAAGTCCAACAATAATTTCATTTACTTCACTAAGAAAGAATAATATTAGGGTTATTAAATTATGTCTCATGAACAATATTAAAATGAATAATAAATAAAACATAGCACTTTATGTATTTTCTTATATAGTTGCTTTCTTATTTCCAGAATATTATATTAAAGAATATATATATATATTCTTATAAGAACACATGTGTTTGTGTGTGCAAATGGCATATATATATAATAGAAAGTATATACAGAAATATATGCATTATTTCATTTAATTCATTTAATTCTTAAAAGAGCCTCAATGGCAACTAGATATGTTGAGGGTATTTAAATGTTTTGCTGAAGTTTACTTAGCTTATATGTGGCTTTCTGCCAAAATTAATTCATCTTACTGCCATTTTTCTATGTGAATAGGAAGATTAATTAGTGGGAGCATTTTAACTGGACATGCACACATCCTCAGCTGCTCATTACATACAAACTACTCTTCTCTTTTCTAAAATTTTCTCTTAGGAGCCAGGTGTCTTCCAAAATTTTTAAATAAAACAAGCAAACAAAAACAACAAAATTCCAAATCTTCTACCAAAGCTGAGATCTTATTTGTATCTAACCTCTTGATATGCTTCATCAAATATCCCCAACACTCTCGTCTCTTCCCATCATACTGAGGTATCTGAGTTCACAGAGTCACATTCATTGTCCTGTCATTTCTTTCCTATGCAAAGTCCTGAAGCATTCAGTTTTGCACAAGTTGCAAGGTGTTGTATTGGTTTGGGTTTGGGGTTTTTTATTCACCTAAGTTTCTATCATAACCATGGCAGCGTCTTCACTTATTTCCTCCACTTTATCCAGATGAGTTCAGGTTTTAGTGACCTTCCTGCAATGGAAATCAGTGTCCCACCCCTTCAAGGCTGACATATGGTATTTCCTTTCCCTTTCTTGCCAATTGTAGTACATTTATCAGACATATTTATTGCCTGTTAAAAAGATAGCCTCTTTTGGGTCGCCTGGGTGGCTCAGTTGGTTAAGCGACTGCCTTCAGCTCAGGTCATGATCCCAGAGACCTGGAATCGAGTCCCACATTGGGCTCCCTGCTCGGTGGGAAGCCTGCTTCTCCCTCTCTCACTCCCCCTGCTTGTGTTCTGTCTCTCGCTCTGTTTCTCTCTGTCAAATAAATAAATAAGATCTTTTAAAAAAAAGAGATAGCCTCTTTATAATAAGACTCCACTTAAGCATAGCCTGCTTTGCTCAGGTCCATTCATTTCCCATCGTGTCTCCTGTGCCTACCATTTGTGATGGAAGTCTTGACAGGTTGTAACAATCACTTTCCTTAATATATACCTACTCCATCATAATTGTCAATAATTCCAAAGATTTTAACTATGTTCTCTCTTATGAAGATTCTCAGATTTGATTTTTAGTTCTCACCTCTTTTTAATATCAAACTAATGTTTTTTAATAACCAAATATGTTTAGAGGTGCCTGGTCATCCAATCAGTTGTGTCTGTCTTGGGTTCAGGTTATGATCTCAGGGTCCTGGGGTTGAGTCATGGTCATGGTCACTTCCTTTACCCCTCCCCCTAACTCATGTACTCTCTCTCTCTCTCTCAAATAAGTAAAATTAAAAAAAAAAACAATCAAAATATGTTTCTTTGTTTTTTATTTTCCTCCAAATCTTCATACATATCTCTTCCAGGTCAAGAGCCTCTAAGTTAATTGACTAGTGTTTAAATTATATTCTATTGTAGGCATTGTTCTGTCTCTTAGGTTTGTGGATTTTAAAATACCCTTCTCTTGACCTACCTAAAGACTCTTTTTACATCCTTTCTTGGCTCTTGTTTCTCTTTTCTTAACAGCATTGCTATATCCATCATTTCCTTAGCCACAATATTTTCCATCCCTTTCATTGTTTTCTAACTATACACAAATCCAGATCTAATAGGTTTTCCACGTTTGCCAACAGTTTTCTCCAACCCTTCTGGTTCCTCTCATCTCTCACCACTGACATGTCCAATCCTCTGCTGTGTTCACTGCAGCCAGGTAAAATGATTCATTGTGATTCCTGGATGCTTCTATTTGTTCCTTTTACCACAATCTTCCCTAGAAAATCTTACATCAATTCAAGTAGAATTCCCCGGTGATACTGACTTTTCAACCTTTTATTTTTCATTGTAAGAGGGAGAGATAACACAAATAAGATATATTTTGAGCCTATCTTATGATCAGAGCTGCTACGGATCATTTTATGTTGCATTTCACTGTTACTATAAATTCCAAATGGCTTTTGATAGTGAAATATTAAGGAATTTCTCTGAGAAATTTTTCACAGATTAAAATTTCAAACTGCATTAGGAATTCATTGAATTGTCAAAATGATTTTTAACTATTGAAACTAGAATGACTCAGTTCCTTTGAAAATTTGACATTCTAATAAATTTTGAATGAAGTTCATTAAAATGTAACTCTTTGCTTTGTGATAAATAAATCAATCAATTCCATGATAAGACCTACAACAGAATTTTCTCTCTTAGGTAAAATGTTAGTACAAAAGTCATTGCGCTGGAATGGTGCTGTATATATTGTATAATGAATTGAAACCAAAATATCCTGTTTTTATTTTTATTAATTCCTTAAATCTCACTCAAACTTGCCATATGCTGAGTTATAATAACTGCCATCTAAAAAGAGCAGATTCTTAGTCATTTTCCTTTCATGGTCTTATATTGCTACATAGGACATTGGCTGTGGCTGATATTAAAGTAATTTTCAAAATAATTTTAATTGTCAAACTATCAATTTGATATAACTGTTTTCTCAAAGCATCAGGAGGTTTTACTTTGCAAATTACAGTTTATAAAGGGTATGAGTACAATTCTCATTGGTCATTTCTTTGTCAAAGTAATAACCTTATGAATAAGTGTCATTATTATCATCCTCATTTTCAGATAAGGAAACTAAAGTGTAAAAGTTAAAATAACCTATCCATAATCACATTCCATTTTTGCCTACAGTAAGTAATTGAACTTGACCTTAAACTCATGTCCTGTAACTTTTAATCTCATGTTCTTTCTCTAAAACTCATTGCTGAAGATACACAAAGCTACATTGCCTGCTAACTGGTACCACACGGTAGTGAGCTACGGAACCTGGACATCTTAGAGACTTCAGAGAGACACAGCTTGATGCCGAATGTGGCATTATCAGAGAACTAAAAAATCACATACAAAGGGCTATTCAAAAAATAAGGTCTCTTTTTTGAAATAGAAAAAATATCCTGAGCATTAGAACATTACTACAGAAGTCCTAAGATCTTACTCTTTAACTTTGACCCTTTAAAAATCGAACTGCCTGGGTACCTGGGAGGCTCAGTCAATGAAGGTGCTGACTCGGTTTCAGCTCAGGTCCTGATCTCAGGGTCATGATCTCAGGGTCTTGAGATCCAGCCCCTCATTGTGCTTGGCATGGAGTCTGCCTGTCCTTCTCCTTCTCTTCCTCCCCCTCTGCCCCTCTCCGTGGCTCAGTCCCTCTCTCTAAAATAAATAAATAAAACCTTAAGAAAAATAAAAATAAAAATCAGCCTACCTTCCTGGACCCTGAAAGGGGAGTGCGGTATTTGCAGGGGGTCCTCACAGTGATGACAAACACTCATTGGTCAGTGCACTCTCCCCAGGAAAGGTTCAGTGTGACCTCAAATTATCTGTCTGTTTGATGTTATCTAAAAAGTTCACAGTGTAAGTATAAATAAATCATTAAACCCTTTAAGCTAGGCCCTGGAAGGCCTATGTCTGCATAAGGCCACTGTAATCAGTTAAAAAAATGAATCTAGTCATCAAGAGAATTTCAGATTGAACCTGAAGAATTATTCTATTACTTGGGCATCTATTTATCTATGTATATGTATTACCATATTGCTATATATACACCATCACTCCACCTATTGTCCTTTCAAGCTCATGGTATTGTCATTTGTGATATTCTCCTGGGTCTATCTACTGCATTACAGAGTGTGTGCCTTATAGGGTCAATGGTCCTGGCAACCAGTTGTGTTCTAAAAGTACTAGGACATCCAAGGCAAATCTATTTTTGACCATGTAAATATGTCAGTTATCTTTTATCTTTTCCTTTTCTTTAGCTTCCTAATGACCAAATTTTTCTTTTAAGTCCTTCGACCTCAACTTCTTTAGCTATAAAAAAGGCTTGGGCCATTTGTTAAGTGTTTAGATTTCTTCTAGCCTAATATTTTCATTCATTTCTTACTTTTTCAACTAGATATTCCACAAAACTGAGTAATACTGAATAGGAAAGGAATCCCCAGTTTGTCATCTGTGGAATGGGCCCACTTTTCTTCTTAAAAGATAGCAATGCAATTGAATATTTCAAATTATTTACTTAAGTTTAAATCTAATTTTAATTTTTTTTTTATTTTTTTTTTATTTTTTTTTATTGTTATTAAAT
The DNA here is from genome assembly GCA_004023965.1 of Spilogale gracilis. NCBI lineage: Eukaryota > Metazoa > Chordata > Mammalia > Carnivora > Mephitidae > Spilogale > Spilogale gracilis. Next base: position 177 of record PITA01022592.1, on the reverse strand, counting down.
TTTTTTTTCCAGTGTTTCAAGATTCATTCCCCATTCCCCACACCCAGTGCTCCCCGCTTTAGGTGTCCCCAGTACCCACCACCAGGCTCTCCCATCCCTCCACCCCCTTCCCTCCAAGTCCCTCAGTTTGTTTCTGTGTCCAAAGTCTCTGTTGTTTCGTTTCCCTCCCTAGATTAC
>PITA01022591.1:13939-30123 GCA_004023965.1 Spilogale gracilis | reverse complement strand
TACATTTGTATTATTTAATGTCGATAGATACATATATATGGATATATAGATATAGGTAGATAAATATATACATATAAAGAGAGAGACAGCCACCTGGGGCGCCTGGGTGGCTCAGTTGGTTAGACAACTGCCTTCGGCTCAGGTCATGATCCCGGAGACTCGGGATCGAGCCCCACATCGGGCTTCCTGTTCGGCGGGAAGCCTGCTTCTCCCTCTCTCACTCCCCCTGCTTGTGTTCCCTCTCTGGCTGTGTTTCTCTCTGTCAAATAAATAAAATCTTTAAAAAAAAAAAAAAAAAAAAAAGAGAGACATACAGAGAGAGACAGACAGGTAGAAAGTGACCTCTAAGTGGACAGCTGTCTATTTATCTGTCACACAGAGAGAGAGACAGACAGACAGACACTGGACCTGCATATAGTATTATAATCCTAAAAATAAAGTTAAGTAAAAGTTTGGGACCAAATGATGTAACTTCAAATTTGACATCACTAAAAGTACATATTTCAGAAAAACAAAAGCACATCAGAAAATGAGTATAATGTCATAAACAGAATGGGATGCAAAATGTTAACGGAACTTCAAACTTACAAAATTCGATATTAAGTGCTAATCAACATTCATGTCTATAGATACAAACATATATAAATTTATTTTAATTTCAGAATATTTTGAAATAGGTTACAGATATCTGTGTTATCAAAAATCTTCCGTAGTGCTCTACATCTTCCAGGCAAAAAGAGAACAATTCAAATAACCAGCTGCCATCTATAAACTTCATCAAGCAATAATTCTGTCCCTTTTTGGGGGATGGTATTCCCCCACAGATCTTACTGATCTCTTTTTTGTTTGGTAAAATGACTAACTCTTTGAGTATTCTAGCAAAAGAACATAAATGACTGTTGCTTACAGTCAAGACTCAATTATCCATATGCAAATAATTGCCGATATGTTCGTTATCCCAGTCTGCCATTATCCTTCTGCCAAGAAGAGTTTTCTAGGCCAATTTTCCTCACTGCTGATTGGGATATACTTAGAAAATTCACAGAGGTTTCAGCAGGAGCCTCAGCAAACCATAATTAGGTGAGTGTGCTGAAACAAAACACAGCCAAACTAAATAATGCATTCCTAGACCAAGCGTCCACTTCAGCAGATGCTGGAAACCTCAGACCTGCCTTCCACTGGCACAGATAAGTGAAAACTACATTTTATCTTCATTTGATACTTGAGTCTATATGAATCCACCCTTCTCACCTGAGGTATTCATTTAAAAAAGAGAGTTGATTAGTATATCCAGAGGAAATGTCTCTGGCTGTGATGTTGAGAAACCTGACTTGTCACTCTGTCTTTCTTTATCATCTAATTTGAGAAATCACACCATTTCCGACTTCCATTTCCCCTCACCTCTTTCCCAGAGGACATAAAAGCAAAAGAGGAGGCATCCCACTTGATGATATAAATTTACAGTTCACAAGTTAATCAGTAGTGGGCTTGTCCGTCTAGCAATTCTAACTGAAGACAAACTGATGATGCCCTTAAATGCAAGAACACATTGTAGGCGATTTATAGCAACTCTGATTTCCTGAGTATTGTCTGAGCCGCTACTATATGCCAGACACTGCTAAGCACTGGTAAAATAAACTGTGTAAGGGAGGAACTGTAGGTATCCTTATTTGACAAGGAAGGAAACATACTAAAAAATATTAAGTCCCTTGTCCAAAGACACGGTGAGAAAGTAGCAGAAGCACGGCCTGAACCCTGGGACAGCTGACTCCAAAGCCTGGCTTTCCCTGTCTTCTTGTCCATTACCAGATCCACTGACATGATAGCAATGAACCATCACAAGCCGGAAGCATTCACTGTGATCAATGTCAAACTTTATAGCTTACATGCTCAAATGTGATTGAAGTCTGGGGTCCTCACCAAGGACAGACAATGAAGCTGGAAAATAACTGCTGGCTGGAGGACAATGCAATAAAGGCCAGAAGCCTAGGTCATGTCATTCCACCTGCAGATTTCTATATTGGCTGTTTCAAGGTGGCTGCTTAAATTTGTTGTCTTTTCTAATCTATTTATTCAAAAAAAGGTCATTTCAAACTCAATGTCTTCTTGATGGTGACATACTGATCTTTATCAGAATTTCAAACTGGATTTACTAAAGCCTGAGAAGGTCAATGGCACTGAGTCATGGGTCTGACTGCCCTGCAGTTGAGACTCCTTTCGCTGATCACTCCCACTATGTGTTTAACATTGTGGTTCATCGGACAAAATCCCTCATGTTTGGCTGAAGGACTCAGAATCTACACCACTTCCTATCCGATGTCTGCTATAATCAGGTTTTGATTAAGTACAATGCATCGGGGAAGTAGGAAATTATATTTTATGTAAGAGAAATCTCATGCATTAAATTTATTTTCAAAGCCAGAGAGAGGAGTGCTCTGTTCACATGAAGATTACATGCACAAGGCTATCTCTTGTGTATACATCAGTCCCCTTTACTCCTTCTTCTCACCACTGAAAATTGATTGTCCTTTGAGGAACCCAAATGTTTTGCCTCTGAGGCCATGTGTTTGGGTAAATCTAGCCAACCCTGGCTGCTGAAGGAGGATGATATGTGAAAAAGGCTGAAGCATATGACCCAGCCCTGGCCAATCAGCATTGTCCATTCCATTAGTCATATTGATGGGTTCCAAGACAGGGTATATGGCCTAAGTGGGACAAATGAGACTTATTTTAGGACTTTTTCTGGAATTTTGAAAAAAAAAAGGCTGGTAAGGAGGATGGTAGAGTGTAATCTTGGAGCAGCTGGTAGCCATCTTGCCACCACAAGGAAAGAGAGTGCCTGAGAGAGAAGAATCTCTCCCACACACACACACACACACACACACACACACACAGAAGTAGAAAAATTCCTATGATGCTGTTTGAGCTCACAGATCCATCTGAAGTTGTATCTACCCCAGGGCCTCTTAAGTCATAAGATAAGGATTTTTCCTTTTTTCTTCTTTTCTTCCTAGACTAAGTTAAGGAGGAATTCTGTTCACATATAAGAAGAAGAGTTCTGATTAATAACTCTAAAAATAATTTTAGCTTTTATCTTTTTCAAGGCTACTTTTAAAATGAAGAATTTTACATTCCTTTCATAATAAATATAGGTATCATAAACCTCCTTGCTAAGTTAGGGTCTTATGCAGAACATCAAACCTCAATCTTATAGGTGGAAAAGGAGGAGATTGGCTGTAATGATTTTTGGCTCTGAAGCTACCCTGAAAATAAGGGATTATAAAAAAAAGTAGCTGATACTCATTTATTTCATTTTCCTCTAAAAATCAAAGGAAGTATTTTAAAAATGTTTAAATACACATATATTTGTAATTGACAAATGAATTTTCTGATTGGTAGAGACACAGGCAATTTTATTAGTAGGTCTTGAAAACCTATCTTCTACTTTGGTAAAGCTAGCTTACACCTATGCTGATTTGTTGGCTAAGCAGCATGCTTCCTTCCATGGCCCAACTTCCTAAAAATCAGAGTGGCAAGTGTCATGTCTAATTTGGTGAAAAAGAAACTGGAAGAAGACATAGCACCAGCCAACCACCTGAGGTCCTAGAAAAAGGATCTGTCATTGGTTTTCTCCAGTCAACCAAACCAGTGACTGAAAGCCAAAGGGTAGGAAAACAAAAACAGAAACTAGCTGTCTGGGGTTATGCAAAGGTTACAAAGTCATAGACTGGCCAAGCCTCAGTGACCATCCAGCTCAAAGGTTTCATTCCACTTTGGCTCCTTACAGCCCATTTTTCATTCATCAGCAGAGATCTCTTAAATGAAATGAAAGAATAAAATAGAATAGAACAGAACAATACAACAAAATCTTGAGATACCCTACTGAAAAACCTCTAATACCTCCCCACTAGGCTTAGAATGGCCCACATTCCAATTCATGCCCACCTGCTCTCTTCATCTGTCTAGATTCCCCTTCCTGTCTTACTCTCTGGTTTTTCTCATTTTCTCACATGAATTCCTTCCAGATTCAGGCCTGTTTATTTTACTCTCCTTAATTTCTCTCACCCAGACAATTCCAAATATTCCCACAATCTCTGCTTACAGTTAATTTATTTAGAAATTTTGTTTGGTATTACTAAATGTTTAAAACTTCTCATTTAAATGTTAATTGAACATGTTATACATTCTTTATATGTCCCATAATCTTTCATTCTATACTTACTTATACATCTTTTAATGTTTTTCCACTGCTCTTTGAGCTATGCGGTCAGGGAATTTGTTTGTTTTATGACAAGCTAATAGTCCTGGCATATAGAAGGTATTTGACAAGTGTCTTCATAGAATTAGTAAAATAAAAGGGAATGTCTATAGAAGTGAAATAACTTGCCCTTGGAACCAAAAACGTTTTAGATGTTTCCATATCTTTGATCCATAGATTCTAATGACTCAAGCATTTGTTCTCAGTTACCACTGAGATGGGCATATATGTATAAGTCATGGATATTTATATATACCATAATTTCTTTTCAATTTTCTGCTAATTATATTAACATGCAACTGCTAGTTGTAACAATATCATGTTATGAAATAAAATACAAAGAATATGTAACTGAAAGTATCAGAATGTACCATATGTCTATGTCATAAGATGGGTGTTCTCATACACAGAACAGACATGTGTCTGTTCTACATATAAACATGCATATATACAAATACATACATGCACTTCTATACACACATGTCTGGGTATAGTAAGTCACAATATAAAATGTATTTCTAATTATGAATTTTCTTGAAAACCACTAGTCTTTCAAATGATAAGCCCTTTTAGCTTCTAATTCTTCAAAAGCATTATTTTCGCTAGTCCACCACCACACTTAATAACACAGTGTTGGTATCTTGGGCGCCTAAATGGCTCAGTCAATTGGGCATCTGACTTTGGCTCAGATCATGATCTCAAAATCCTTGGATCAAGACCCGATTCCGACTCGCACTCAGTGGGGGAATCTGCTTCTCATCCTTTTCCTCTAGCCCTCAGCCACGTGGTGCTCTCTCTCTCAAATAAATAAATCTTAAAAAAAAAAAAAAAGCACCGTTGGTATTCTATGTTGTATTTTTTGTCTTTTGTTACCCCAAATGGTGGAATGAACTTGGGATTCACAGCCAACTCATATCAAGCACACATCCTCACTGTCTGAAAGTACCTTTCAATATCATGAAACCACAGCAAAATCTGCATTTCAAAGCACATGTTCCCGAATCCATCCAAAGGCTTAGAAGTTCTAAGTTTTTTAAAAGAAAACATATAGACACACATGCCTGCAGGCATGTGCACATGTGCGCATGCACACACATACACACACACATACACACACACCACTGAACATTTCTTTTCCGGTGGTCCCTCAGGGAACGGCCGCCCACAGAGAAACTAGTTCACAGCTCAACTGAAAAAAACATGGACCTGTAAGTCCAGGAAACAAATACTTCTTAGGCGAGGTTCAAGAGACTCACCAAGAAATTATAAATGAAAGAAAAACAAAATCTTGTGCCTGAAAATCTATTAGGAATCTGACTCCTATTTCCAATGAGTCTTAACGTCACACAGTCTTTAAGAGACAGGTTCTAGAATCTGTTGGATCTTAGTTAATCAATTTTAATTGATTCCATCCAATATATGATGGAATGGAAAGAAAATTAGCAATGGCAAAGAAGGCACTTTCTAAAATCAAATTGCCTGAATTTAAATTCCAACACTGACACTTCCCACAAGGGAGATCTTCAGCAAAGTACGTGAGCTCACCTGGTCTCAGATCCCTCATCTGTAAGAGGGACACTATCAATACCTTGCCAGAAGGACAAAATGGGGGCATCCAGGGAAAATTATAAGATTAGCACCAGGCAAGGCATGTAGAAAGAGCCAGTGTGTATTTGCTATTATTATTATTTCTGTTCTACTTATGGTTACCATTATTAACTCTAATATGGTCTTCCCTGACTCAAAGACGGCTCCTCTAATTTGCCACTGTATCTGCATATTTCAATTTTATGTTTCCATTTCTTCAGTATGTTGGGAGATCTAAGTTCCAATTGTATTCAATTAACACCAGACATATTTGCTGAAGATTTACTATATGCAAGTCAATATGCTAGAATATTAGTGATATAGACATAAGACACAATGCCTGTTTTCTTAAAGATTCTCTTTAACATTGTATTCTTCAAAAACTTCTGGTATGATGGGTGATGGTACATACCATGTCCACAGTTTCTTCTCTTTCAGAAAGACTGACTTTCAGCAAATGCCACTGTAATATACTATCCGTATAACAACAGTGTAATAATATTGATCAATTCAAAAAGTAAACAGTTCCATAGCTGCATTTTAAGCAAAGCTTTACTCATCACAAAATGAAACATACTGTTATCAAAGTTTATCTTCTCAAAATCATTAAAGCCAAATGAACAAATGAACATTTTTAGGTGCTTTCATTGGATTAAAAAAAAATGATATTTGAATTAAATTTTAATAAGAAACAGGACATCTGAAGGTGATTTTGCCCATTATTTGACTTCACAGAAATAATCTAAAGTTCATTTCTACAACTAATTAAATTTTTTTTCAAGTACTTATTTAAAAATAAAACTTACACAGTTATTTTTCAGCGAATCATCTGAACTAAGGGTTTCAATACCATGGGGTCAATCCACAAAGTTGAAAGAATACAAGTAACTAAGGATGATAAAAAGCATATAATTAAATATATCACTTGCTTCTAGAAGGGTCAGGAATCAATCTGTCTTCAATAATTTTTTTATCAAATTGGAGAATTCAACCAGGGGAAACATGGTATGGTCTGCTCTTATCCAGAACACAGATGCTCACATTTCAAATACTTCACCTTGCTCCCCAACCTGCCTGTGGTATAACTGGATCAAGTGTTCTGGAAAGACAGAATGGGGAGGCCAACATGTTGGAAACCCGAGCCCTATTCCAGACTCAACAACTACTATCCTACCTTACCAACAAAGCCAGTTGATAGATCAAAAATGTGGGCTACCTCTTTGCAATAAAACACACAACATTTTTAGCCCACGTTTTTACTTAAGATGATCCACTGTTGGGGTGCCTGGGTGGCTCAGTCAGTTAAGCGTCTGCCTTCAACTCAGTTGATGGTTCCAGGATCCTGAGATGGAGCCCAATATTGGGCTCGTTGCTCAGCAGGGAACCTGCTTCTTCTTTTCTCTCTGCCCCTCACTTGTGCGCCTCTCTCACTCTTTATCTCAAATAAAGAAAATCCTTAAAGATATTCTTAAAAAGATGACCCACTGTTTTTGCAATTACTATAGCTGGATTGTCTATATTCCTTAGCAAGTCTTGACCCTTCTTGGGAGCAGCAAGTTGCTGGGGGAGGAAAGGGGCAATCAATTAAGCTGGAAGTGACTGCAAGGCAAGGGGCTCAGGCCAACCTGAAAAGCCACCAAGATGCAGAAGCGTACCATCAGCCACACCAGGATTTCCCCCATGTGGGAAAGCCCCCAGCTGGAATAGACAAAGAAACCCTTGTATTTACAACTAAACCCATTCCCTCTGGCTCTCATCCTATGTCTTCCACCCAAAGTTCTCCTAAATTTCCTCCAGCACCCCTGGAGCCAAAATGCCCATTGCTCTACCCAATTACAATTTACTGAATTTGCAGGTGGCTTTTCTCTGGGCCATCCTGGCAGGAAGGGAGGGGGGAAAGGCATCCCATAACAGAGACAGATAAAGAACAAGCCACACAGGCTCAGCTTAACTGGACCTTCTGTTCCACCTGGTGGAAGCACTCTCTTGTCATCCTGAGACTGTAATGATTTTGCGGTCTCTCCTTTTCCATTTTGCTCATTTTTCTCTCAGTGTTTACGTTCTCTTTAATTCCTGACTTCTATTTCAATCAATTAATGTGTAAAAATCCCTAAGCATATTTAATCTCATAATTACAAAATGTCAGAATTTACGAAATCTCGTGCCAAATAAGAGCTCTATTGAGAACCCTGCATGACAAGACCTATTTTGAGCGCACCCATGTTTGCAAACAATTACTTCTTACTAAACTCTTATGGGTACTTACTACTATTACTCTCATTGTATAGAACTGAATAAAGAGGCAGAGAGGTTCAGTCACTTTCTCGAGGTCTCACAGCTAGTAAGCTCTGGTGCTGGGCTGCAAATGTAGGCATTTTGAATGAAAAACCCATACCCTTAAGTTCAATACTTACATTCCATATATTAAATTCCTTAATTCAAATACAGGGGAAATTCCAAACCACATTATTCATCAGACAGTAGGGAAACACATGGAAGGTGAGCCTTAGTAGTGTATCAGATGACCAAAAATCCAAATTCATGCCAGGTAATATCCAGACAGGTAAATTAGTGACCACCACAATCTCCCATACTAATCACTGCCCCCATCTCCTTCCTCGTCCATGAGGAGAACATTTCCATCCTCTCAAAGGCTTATCCTCAACGGGCCCTGACAAGCAGGCAGAACCCCATCTGACCTCACTGCCCCAGGATCACCAAGGACTCCAGTTAGGCCCTTTAGCTTCTCTACCTCAAAGATGTTGGAATTGGATTTAAAAGACTCACGTAGGCTCTGAACTTATAAAGCTAGGTACTGGAAGGTTGGGACGGCCTCACTAAAAAGAACAAGTTATAGCTACACAAACAATAAAAACAGATTGCATTCAAGACATGAAAGAGAAAGAGAGTAACTGACATTTTGAACTTTATAGTTTCTGGTTCCATTCTCTCAATTCTGTGTATATTTCCTCCCCCTGAGTTCTTAAGACACTCTGGTCCTCCAAAGATGGTTATACACACACAAACATGTGCAAATACATATTTTTTCCCAAAAATTAATCAAGTTTGCATTACATTTCTGTTACGTGGATCCAAAAACTACTAAAAAACAAGAATCAAAGGAATATCAAAAATAGCAATGAAGCCCATTGCTCAGTGGGATCTACTCATCATAAATAAAATGCCAGTATTTCCATATGGGCAATTCAGTTAACAAAAATAACACATAAAAAAATCAAATGCCCTATAATTTGCTTTGGTATCTAAATTGGCCACATCTCTTAATGACCCATATTTCATATAATAGATAAATTTTATGTTTTGCTTGCACTGGTCCACTGGGGAGGAGGTCTTTGGGGTCACAAAGCTTCAGAGTCACAGATTAGGACTAGGAGGTGACACTGGATCTAGCTGATCATGTAAGAGTCATAAAATCCATAGGCCTAAGACCTAGTAAGTCAGCAATCTGTAATTAGGGATCCATGTTGGCAATAAGAGTCCTATGACCCAATGCCCTGTGAGCCCCTATGTGACCTGGCCCCTAAGATGTTACTCACAGGTCACAAAGGGATGTGTCGGGAGAGGGGTGGTTTCTCCAGCAGAAAATGCAAAGTTCTCTTAGGAGCCTTTGCTGCTCCTTCAGTCATTAAATGGTTTATACCGTTGACTGCATATTTACTTCCCGATCAGATAATGTGCTCATAAAATGTAAGGTAACCAACCACAATGGCTGTGAAGGTAGGACATAGTTCTCTGGCACCAGACACATGAGAGATTAACCATGCTACCTCTTCAGAGCTGCAGAAACTTCCCAAGTTGCTTACCTACTCTGAGAATCAGGCTCATGGTGGGTAAATGAACAGAACAATTCCCCTTTCATAAGGTTGTTGTAAAGTGTTAATATGAGGATGTTTTGGAAGTTCCTGGAGAAGCCCCCAGCAGAGAGTAAGTGCTCATAAATATAAGTCACTGTCATGACCTTCCCTGTTAGGAAGCCCCCCAGCACACACAATTCATCACTGTAGCTGTTAGATTCAGGTAGTAAAGAGTGCCCCCCCCCTTGCTGTTAATCCATTTGTACCCGCTTACCTATATTGCTTATGATTGACTTAACAGTTATAATCATGCTTTTTTGTTATCTAATCATTTAAGAAAAAAGGCTTTCCTTTTTGAGTTTCCTTTTTATACTCATCCTATTTCTTACCCCTTCAAATCCTAGGTTCCTAGCCGTGTGAGTCTCATAATACCAAGAGATTCTAGAAGACTGGTGTGGAACTAAATGGGCTTTCTTGTGTCTCCTTTTGAGAATGCCTCTTGCTATTAAAGTTACTGATGGACCACTGTTTATTTCTTAAGCAAGTGTTATCTGATTAGGAAAACATTTTGACTTTATGGGGTATAATGTTTGAGATCTGAAAGCAGGAAACCTAAAACCACTTAGCTGTCTAAAAGACAATATTGATGCTTGGTTCAGGTTGCTCTTGGGACCTACAAAACTGAACTCAGGGCAGAAACTCCAAGAGCAGAGAAAAACACATAATTTTAGAGACTGTATCCTCTGAATGCTGTTTACCATGTTCAAACTTTACATTACAAAATAGCTTTCCCATTTCCCTGTGTCATTCATTCATGTCTTGTGGTTAATATTTGCATAGTTTCCACTGTTATTCTGAAAACCAGGTGTGAGGTCGTGTAGGAGGTACACAATGACATTTTGCTGCTTTAATCTCCAGCACATTCTCTAATTAATGTGAAATGTTTGGTCAGAGAGAGTCCATTTTCTAAACAAAACCAGTGATAATCATTTCAGAGATCTATTCTGAAGCTCATTTGTTTTATTGCTTTTGAATTAACTATTTGCTTTCTCTTCCGATACTGTTTCAAAACACAATTAACTCCTTTCTTGGGTTTGGCACAGAGGAATATGTATTCTCAATGTGAAAACTCCACTGTTGAGAAGCTACCTACATATGAATACCATCTCTATTTCTACCATTCATCATTCATCTGCCTGCAACTGTTTAATCACATATGGCCTTCTGTAAGGTGGGAAACTCATTGGGGGAAAAGATGGACCAACGGAAGGAGAGTAGAGCTCCAGTGGAAGAATTCCATATCTGAAAAGCAAATGACCCAGTGACTTAACTATCTCATCTCTCATCTCCATTTCTACATGGACATCACCGGAAAACAACTAAAGTTCTCCTCCCATTCAGAGCAGCTTATGTTTATGCAGAAAATGAACAAAGGGAGAGTTCATCCAGGAACCAGAATAAGTTATGACCTTACTAAGTTACATCTTGAAAAAATATTAGTGGGCTTGATGTCTTGTTGGAATAAATGGAGCAAATCCAACATGCCACTTAGAGGATTCTGTGACGGTCAGAATTTAGGATTGGTGACAAGCTCTCCAGGGAACAGGAACTGGAAGCTAGAACTCAAGCTTGCCCGGAAATGTTAAAGAGGAATAGAAATTTTATTTCAAACATGGAGAAAATGAAAAGTATGTAACAAAGATGATCACCCTTAGCTTTATTGCTCTTGCTAGGGAACCTATGGACCAAGATTTCCAAGGTGGCTTTAGTCATGGACCACTGATTATTTCATGGTCATTGTCAAGTGTCTGAAGCACAGCAAGCCTGCAACCTTTTCTCCCCTTTATTACGGATGTCTCAGAAAAGGAAGAAAAGTGTCCTGGTCAAATCTTGAAAATACAGTGATGATGGGTCAACTGGAAAATTCGTGAGTGACATTCACTAGTAGGAGAAACCTTATCTATGAAATGCTTTCAGTAGAGTGTACCTGGTCTCTTAGGGTTCCTAATGGTAAACAAATCTGGACTCTATGGATCTATGGACATAAGGAGCTACGTAGCTACCACAGTATAAAGTGAAGATGTTTGTATAAATCATGTACATGCATACATTTCTTGGATACCTTGCATGTTAAATTTGGTTGGAAAGTGCCCAAATACAGCAAGAAAGGATCTGAGAAGTAACACTGACAGTCCTTGGCTTTTCCGTGCTTCACCTACACTCCATGATTACTTGTACCCTTGAAGTAATTAGGAAAGCTTGATACTGAGTAAGGCCTTAGTTTCTGTGTTCATTTAACAATTTCATCAGTGCCTCTATATGCAAAACAGCAATGCAGCATTTAATAATATATCATTAATGTACTTTAATTTGTTATTTTACCCATAAACTCAGAGTGAAATACAAATTCAAATTATTACAGAACTGAATATGTACTAAAATACCATTTCTTAGAAACTATACATGCACACAAACACTCAGAAATACTTAGGAAATATCAAATTATTATAAGTAGTGGCTATGATAGATTGAAATAGAGTGGAGGAGATTTAACAGTCTTTCTCTTCCTTTTTATGCTTTTCAAGTATTATCATGTATTATCAAAATAAAAATCTCATATAGACACATTTAAAGTAGAAGTATTTTATATGCAATGTAATGAATGGTTTTGAAGAGCACATCATATTCACATTGGTGATTAGAGAACATAACTCTAGGGCGCCTGGGTGGCTCAGAGGATTTTAAGCCTCTGCCTTCAGCTCAGGTCATGATCTCGGGGTCCTGGCATCAAGCCCCACATCGGGCTCTCTGCTCAGCAGGGAGCCCGCTTCCTCCTCTCTCTCTGCCTGCTTGTGATCTCTCTCTCTGTCAAATAAATAAATTAAATCTTTTAAAAAAAAAAAAAAAAGGAAACGTAGCTCTAGGGGTGCCTGGGTGGCTCAGTCATTAAGTCATTAAGCATTCAACTATTGATTTCAACTAGGGTCATGACCTTGTGGTCATGAGATCCAGCCCCTTGTCTGGCTCCACTCTCAGCAGGGAGTCTACTTGAGATTCTCTCTCCTCCACCCCCCCTGCCCCTCCCCCTGCTACTCTCTGTCTAAATAAATAAATGATTTAGTTAAGACAGAAAGAGAGAGAGAGAGAGAGAGAGAGATGAAAGGTAGAGAGGAAGGAAGGAAGGGAGGAAAGAGAGAGAGAGAAAGAAGGAAAGAAAGAGAAAAGCGGGAAGCTGTAGTCTCCTATGATTCTCATCATCCAATTTATTTTTATTTTTTGCATTGCATACCCTACAGAATCAAGTCAATCCTGGGTTATACAGATAAGCAGACCCAAATGCTAAGCATTTTTCAATTTCCTTTGAAACTTAAGTCTTTCGTTAACTCATTCAAAAGCATAAGAATGAGGTAGTAATCATATTTGTTTCAGAGTTGAAAATTAAGAATATCTAATAAATGCCTCATGTTGTAAAAATAAATATAAAAGTGAGACAAGGAAGTACAGCCCAGCAATTCCATTCTTGCATGCATGCCCTGGAGAAGTTCTCACAATTTGCCTAAAGAGATATGCACAACCATACACACCGCACCAATCTTTGTAGGAATGAAAGACTGTAAACAACTTATATAAATCAATTGAGAGAAGGATAAATTCATTGGAATATATTCTTACAATACTATTACTGCACAGTGATTAAATAAATGAAACAAGGATGGTTTATCAGTCCGAATAAATTTCAAAAAAAAAAAAAAGTTGAGTGAATAAGGGAAATGATCAGAGGATGTTGCAGAAAGATATATTTAGCAAAATATTATTTTCCTTGTTTAAAAACAAAAATATGGGGACGCCTGGGTGGCTCAGTTAAGTGACTGCCTTCGGCTCAGGTCATGATCCCGGAGACCCGGGATCGAGTCCCACATCGGGCTCCCTGCTCAGCGGGAAGCCTGCTTCTCCCTCTCTCACTCCCCCTGCTTGTGTTCCCTCTTTGGCTGTGTTTCTCTCTGTCAAATAAATAAAATCTTTAAAAAATAAAAAATAAAAAATAAATAAATAAAAACAAAAATATGATACTGCATTTTAAATATTGGCCTGTGGACTATACACTTATGTTAAAATATTAAAATCACAAATGTAGAAGATATGCAGCAGCTTCATAATAGCATTAACTGGAGGTGGGAAAGAGGCAGGTAGGGGAGGAAAAGAGAATACAGGTAATTGCATCTGTAGTGTTTTTTTTCTTTAAAAAATTAACTTTTAAAAAGTTAATATCATATCTGGGTAACATACACATAGGTGTTAATTATACTATTATCTGTAGCTTTCTCTGTTTTTGAGATATTTCACATCTCAAATGATATAAAATGATATTTTATATAATATATACATATGTAAAATGTATCCCTGAGGATATGTATATGTTTATATATTAAAAAACTATAACTATGTTGCAAATGTTTGTATATTTGTACACATACAATATAGGAATACTTATGAAAGATACTTTACATATAAAAGATATATGACATATATAATGTATTCAATAAATATACATAATTCAAAACTGAAAAATTACAGTGCTTACTTCAGTAGTGCATCTACTACAACTGGAACAATATAGAGAAGATTAGCATGGTCCTTGAGCAAAAGATGAAACATAAACTCGAGAAGCATTCTAAATTTGTGAATATGCTTATCATGATGAGCACTGAGCAATATAGAGAATTGTTGAATCACTATATTATACACCAGAAACTAATACAGTTAATTATACTGGAATTTAAAAAAATTTAAAAAGAGAGAGACTGAATATAGTATGTAACATATGTTAAAACCAAATGAGAAACAAGAGGAAACACCCCCAAAATTATATGATAGCATTCTTTTTTTTTTTTTAAGATTTTATTTACTTGACAGAGGGAAACACAGCCAGAGAGGGAACACAAGCAGGGGGAGTGAGAGAGGGAGAAGCAGGCTTCCCACCAAGCAGGTAGCCCGATATGGGACTCGATCCTGGGTCTCCGGGATCATGACCTGAGCGAAGGCAGTCGCCTAACCAACTGAGCCACCCAGGCGCCCCTATATGATAGCATTCTGATAAATGTTATACATTTCCTTATTATCACCTGTCCTTACACCAGTAGCTAATGATACATAAATATGGTGAGGGCAGAGCTGCAAATTTTCCAAATTAATGATGCATTTACAGAAAAGTTCACATAGGTGAATGAGATGACAGGTAAATTCTGAGCTCTGCACAGGAGCAGCTGCAGTAACAAATAAGCCCTGATGTTGATCTTCTGTTCCCTATGCACCAGCCTATTCTAAGTGTCCTACCTATTTAAGGTGATTCACTGTTTTTTGTTTTTTTTTTAAGATTCTTATTTATTTATTTGACAGAGAGAAATACTGAGAGGGAACACAAGCAGGGAGAGTGAGAGAGGGAGAAGCAGGCTCCCCACTGAGCAGGGAGCCCAATGCGGGGCTACATCCGGGGACTCCGGGATCATAACCTGAGCCAAAGGCAGACGCTTAACGACTGAGCCACCCAGGCGCCCCAAGGTCATTCACTTTTACAAAGCTACATGAGTTAGGTATTATTACTGTGCCCATTTCCCAGACGGGAAGTGTACCACAAAGAACACAAGCAGTTTGCCATATCACACACCTAGAGAACATCAGGGCATCATCTGAACCAGCGACTCTGGCTCTAAAGTCTAGATTCCTAGCTAAAGAGTTCATTTAGTAGCTTCACTCGCTTCCATTGGTGTTCTCAAACTATCTTACTCAAGTTTTAAAAATAAAATGCAGGGGGTGTCTAACTGGCTCAGTCGGAAAAGCAAAGCGACTCTTAACCTCAGGGTTTTAAGTCTCAGCCCCATGATGGGTGTAGCGATTTCTTAAAAATAAAATCTTCAAAAATAAAATACAGCACATTTTCACAGTGCCCCTTCAGCAGCACTGAAGAACAGAAAAATATTACTCTCACGGCAGGAATCTTTGATATCGGGGAGGTGCAATCCTTGAGACCTTCTCAAACCCCGTTTTCAAGACCAGCAATTAGCACGGAGCACACCCCTCCCCCCACCCCTCCAGCAAAAACATTTAGAGCATAGGAACGTGTCTCGGTTTTAACCCGGCCTAGCCATGTTCCAGGAAGAAAAAGCTGCTGCGCACTGGGCATTTTTAAAACGAAGACCCTGGCCTTCCGAGGACAGCACAGCCCGTTAGCTCGCAAGTACTCACCAGGTGTTGGGCTCGCTCCCTCCAACCCCAGGACTTGGTCCTCCAGGTTCAGTTCATGAAGCAGCGGGGCGGGTGCACCAGGCCCAGAGCAGCGAGTTGCAGCGCTCTCAGACCTGTCCACGTGCTGGAAAGCGGTGCGCAGAGGGGGCGGGGAGGTCGCGGAGGGGGCGGGGAGGTCGCGGGGTGGGGGGGGGGGGAGCGGTGCAGGGGGGGTCGTGTCTGGCACCGGACTGCGCTGCATTGGAGGCTCCCGGCCCCGCCCTGCTGGGAAGTGCTTGCCT
>PITA01022591.1:0-13839 GCA_004023965.1 Spilogale gracilis | reverse complement strand
GGGGGCCTCTTTAAATTTTCAGATGCTGGAGGGCAGCGTGGAGCTGAGAGTTCCCTGGCGGTGACCTGGAACAGCCGCCTCTGCCTTGCGCCTCGTCTTGCCGTGCGGGGGTGCGCGGCTGGCTTCCCCTTGAACCCCACTGCACCTTTTGGAACCAGCATCGGGTTACACCAGGTGGAGCAGGTGCCCCGAGGGAGCAAGTATGGCGGGTACTCTCTTAGCAGGTAAGCAGAGCTCCTGTACCCCGGGATGGCACTGACTCCCACTCCCTCGGATGGCTCTTTGTCTCAGGACTGTCCATTGTGATACTCTTTCCTTTTTTCCCAAGCTCAATCGTGGCCTTCTTGCCATATGCCTGAACTTTGATTCTACCCCACCTGTATTCTCCGTCAGCCCTGTGCCGTGACAAACCTTCCGAGGGAAAGAATCAGATGGGACAAGTCGCCAACTCCCCGACACAGCGTATCCTTCTCAGCAGGACTCCTCCAGCAGGTGGTCCCTGAGGCTCCTGGCCTCTCTCCCTACTTGGCCACTTTCGGGTTTATGTCCTCTTAGGAAATCCCTTCACCTCCCTGTGCCTCAGTTTCCCTGTGCGTAAAAGAGGAGTTGTCACAGCACATTTTTTTCAGTGATGTGATGCAGGGGGAGGTGTTCCGGTGGTGTAGGCTGTGTCCTATGCCTCAGCCAGCTTGTCCAGGCTGGTCCCAGTCCCTGCTGATTGCCCCAGTATTAGTGAAGCCTTTTTCTCTCTCAACACTGGCATAATTTTGACCATGCTGGGCATTGTACCTGTGCCCATGTTATATTTACTTTTGGGTCAGACATCAATATCTCATCCAGTTTGAGAGGGCTGGGTGTCATAGTCCCATGGCTCAAGATCTGGCTATCACCTAGGAACCCTGTGAGGTTTTTTGTGCATAAGGACCATGTAGGTATTACATTCTCAACATATTGGACTCCTCTCTCTGACACCCATGAGTAGTACAAACCACTGATACCAGTCTTAAAGAACAAACATTTTCTATAGAGAAGAACCCAAACTTCATTTATCTCATAGAATATATATGTTAGGACCTTTTATTTTCTTTTAACACCCTTAAACTTTTTTTGTTACCACCAAAAAAATAGGTGACCTCAGTTTCTCTGAAAAGATCTGAAAAATTAGAAGCCATGCCTGGATTCTCTTGCTTTTCTGATAGATTAGTTCTGGCTCTTCCTAAGGCACAGCTAAGATCCAGATGACCTTTCTCCTAGCCCTGGGCTTCTACAGACCATATATGTAAGAAATCAAAAGCAGAGGAGAAAATGTAACTCGACAGTCTCTCCATGCAAAATGTCGAGAGGTACTCGGAGCTGCTCTTCAACTGTTAAAGGCTTCAGGATGCCAAATGACCTAATCGGTGCAAGGTGCTCTCATGCAGTACTTAGCTTGCCATGATCCTTTGGGTCAAAGGAAGTTTCCAGAGAAAGATCAACAAAGTCAGTGCCTTCATGCCAAGAATCAAGGGACCAGAGCGCACATGACCATCTGTACTTCTTTATTGAACTGGGGAAAGTGGCAGAAGGAGAGGCTGGCAGTTACATCTGTTGTCTAGAATTTATTAAGCTCACATACACATATAGAGAGTCTTGAAGTTAATTTTTTTCTCGGGACTGACACATGCTATAATGATATCCTACACTTACTAGAATGCAGTAGCAATGTTCACATGCACCAGGAATGAATTTCACATCCCAGACAAATTTCTAAGAGGGGGCAGATTGAACAAGTCCTAGAAGCAAGTATTCAGCAGCTAAAAGAGCTGCTAAAATAATTGAAATAGGCTATTTTTATGTGTCTTGAAAGAAGTATTGAAAACACTATGCATTATTTATTTTTTAAATGGTGTATTTTTTATTGTGTCAGCTAAAAAAATTTTCTTCATATTGCTGATAAGACAACAAACGCTACAGCAGAAATGATCCTTCACAGAATCAAAGATATAAGGAACAGAGAAATCTGATTACAGTGTCTAGCTTTCAAATTCTCACCTAAAGATTGCACTCCATGCTACATTTGCATGATCTAAGTTCAAGTGAACAGAAAGCAAATAAGAAGAATTGCAAAAAAATGGCTTTCGACCATTTGTTTTGACTTTGAGGTGCAGCCCTCCTCTGTTCATTCTCTAGGCCTTGAAGAATTCAAGTTAATAATATCTTTCAGAGGGAAACTGAAGAAAATGACAAAATCTTAATATGGAAGTCAAGATGCTTAAAGAGGTGATGATTGCTGCAGTGTTTGAGATATTAAATTCCTGAAAGAAAAAAGAAAAGAAACACCCAAAATAGCAGTGGCTTAACCACTTGCTTATTTATTTCTCTCTTTATATGTCCACATTTCCTCTTCTTAAAATAAGGGTACCAGTCAGATTGGATTAGGACCCACCTAATGATCTCATTTTAACTTAATCCCTGTTTCAAATACAGTCACATTCTAATGTACTAGGGGTAGGGCTACAACATCTGAATGTAGGGGAGCAGAGGAGAGACACAATTCAGCCCATTGTGGATAGGTATGCTATAAGCACCAAACACATATCGTTGGCCTCCCGTTCTTCAACAAAAGAATGGATTCTTATTTGGAGTCCACTTTCTCCCTTCTGGGTCTACCTGGATTGAGGAGAACTGCAACACTAGCTTCAGCACACCATGGTCTCCAGGCCACAGTAATGGGTTCGGGCATGAATCCAATCAGAGTGGATCTCGGGAATTCTCTAGGAATGAGTGGGGACTTTCTGTTTCTGACTAGACTTTAATCTATGAGGCTGTACAACAGTCAACTTGCCATTACTGAGGGAGGACTTGGAATGGGGTGATGGGCGGAATGATACACCACATAGGCACTGACCATAATTTCAGTCCTACTGAATGAAGCAATGAGAGATCAAGAGAAAGTTCTGTTGACATCGTGTGAATCCTGAATCTGGCCACACACTTAGAAGCAACATAACCCTCAACTTTTTCAGCTTTGTTTTCTAGAGTGAATTTGAATTGTTTGTTTGTTTTCTCTTGGAGCTGAAAAAGTCTTAGCCAATCTAATAGGTGTCCTACATTATGGAGATACTAAACTTTGAGTAGTTGCACTGACATTCCCTTTCATAGAAACAAGAAGAATAAATTAATGATTTGTTCATGTCATAGAACAAGGTTGGGCATTAGAAATGCTGCTAAAGCTCATTGAAAACTCACTTTGAGTTCTTTGAAACCTGCCAGATCAAAATCCCCATCTTTCTAGTAAGTAGCAAGCATCTCACTTACCAGACTTGAATACATCCATGTCTCATGGTGCTGAGACATTCCGAGGACCATTTTTGCCCTCCCCCAAAATGGTCAATGGTTCCATGATTCTCCCTTGAGTGTTTATAATAGTCCATAATTCTCTACAAAGCACAGTGTCGTGTTATTCTCTCATCCAAGGTCAACATTTTGGACAAAAGCCTTCAGACTCATTGCAGCTTTCCAGCAACTTCAGAATCAAGGATACCAGCCTTAAAAATGGATATGCAATATTGTACAGACATATCTAGCCTGTTGCTTTGGAAACTTAATGAAGATAAATGTCACTGTTAGTAACTCAGTGTTGCACTCATCTGGCAAGACAAGCCATCCTTGTATAAGCCAAGCCCTGAGCATCCATTATGGGAGGATGTTTATTTATGATGCACTTCAACCTAGCCAAAATGCTACCTTGGCACTGCCAGTCTCTAGGAGAAGGGTACCCCCAAAACAGTTGGCTTCTACAGACTTAAAAAATGAAGTAAAATAAAATAAAAATGAAATCCTAGAGTCTCTGCATAATATATGTGTGTGAGAGAGAAAACACACCCATTAAACTGCAGCCTTCAGAGCATGATGTCACAAGTCAGATCCTATTAAAGGAAGAAGAAGATGAATGTTTGCTCCAGGCAGCTGGAAGGAGTCAAAAAGAAAATACATTGTAAATCTTTCCACTGCGTGCCCAAATTGTAAAAGATGATTTTTCAGCATTACACAGACTTCTTCCAATGAATAACTTCTTCCCAAGGAAGTTATTCCAAACAGTCTGTAAATATAATATATGGATAGTCTCATTAGCAGAAGGGGACTTGTGTGTGATACAGTTTACTGCCCGAAATCAACCTGACTGCATTTTGAGGAAGAAGAAGATGATTTCTGGAGAGGAACCACAGAAGTGTTAGAATCCACATCAGGTGAGGTCGGTGGGTAAGAGCATCCAGACTGATTTGATTCACACAGACACCCCAGCTGCGCACATCATTTTCTTTAGGGTGGGCATGCGCTTGTTATATTCCTCCCCCAACCAGACTATGTGTATGATTACCCACATCTCTCCACTTCATGCAGTCACCTCTGTGAACCCAGAGCATTGGTTGCATTATCTGTAAATGGTGTTAGTGGCATTTGATTAGGAAAGCTTTAAACATTAAAATTAAGAATGGCATTGGGCCTGTCCTCCAACACAATTTTGTAGGCACGCATGGAGAGAAGGTATGCACACTGGTGCATTGTCAGGGAGAAAAGGAGGTCCTCCAGTAACCTAGTATATGGAGGAGGGAAGCCCTCTTTGGAATAGGGCCAAGAACCAAAAATCAAAACTACTGTAGAATTTCAAGCTATCGATAAATGTCTCTCATATATTATACACACAGACATCTGCACACATCTGGGCAGACAGCCACAGCATATGTCTTTACTTCCATGAGTGCACCATGATGATATATGCCAGAGTGGCTTAGGTGAACGCGAAGTGAAGGCAACACAAAAACAGTGGGAGAGAGAGAAAAGAAACATAAAAGAACAAGGTGACAAGGAAGTATATGGAGAACAGAAGTACTGGAAAAAAGATACAGATGAAAAATGGTAGTGTTGTCAATTTGCTTTATTAAGCACTGTTTGACATGCCTCCAGATTAGAGACCCATACTCTACTGAGTTGAAATTAATGAATGAGTGCCATATTGAATTGCAAAGGTATTGGATATTGGATAGAACATTTGACTATAAAAAAAATAAAGTTTGAATATAGAATAGGAATTTAATGCCGCAATTTGTCATTCTAAGATAAAAGAATTACCATATCCCCTAGAGCTATTGATTGACCTTAACATCTTTTGGGAGGAGGAATTCTGCACTATAGATTTTCATATAGCATTGATTACAACTTTCTAAATATCCACCTTTACATTTTAGAATGGCTGTTACAAGATAAGATTCAGAGCAACTATTTTGCAAAATTCCCAAAGTTTAACCTAGCAAGTCTGGAAGTATCTTTTAAAAATAATAATAATGTTAAAATATTGACAAACTATAAGGATTTACTACATAATATTTGATAAAAGAGGGACGTGTGGACCGATGTCAAAAAACAAAAGAGCAATGAGAATAGAATCAAAACCCAGATTTGGGAAATCATCCACAGACTCATGTGGGAAGGAACTCTATAAATCATCTCATCCCGGCATGACCAATATTCTTCAATTTCCCTGTCAAATCTAATTCTAAGTCATTATCTGTGTTAAGAGGTATTCTGAAGCTAAATGGAAAAAACAGCTTTCTCTCCTTCATTCACACCACTTCTGACAGCAAATGCATGGGTTTTTCTCACCTGGACCAATTTTTCAACACCAGCTGGGTGTCCTACAATTCAGTTCAATTCCAACATTGTCTACCTGGAGTTAGCATCAGATCTCACAAGTTAAGGGCTTAATGGCGAAAGATTGCCTCTATTTAAGATGTTAATCACAAATTGGAGCTACCCATATTTCTGACAAACTAGCTACAAACTGGAAGTTCCCAGGATCCCAACCTCAGCTTACTATAATGGTATACTATATTTACCAGCTTTTATATAACAAAGGAAATCCTAAATATAACAGATGAACAGACCAAGAGGTATACAGGGCGAGGTCCAGAAAGGTGCCCAGCTCAAGAGCTTCTGTCCCTGTGGAGTTGGCTGCATCACCTCCCAACACATGGATATATTTGCCACCCTGGAAACTCCCTGAACCTTACACTTCATGGACATTCATGGGGGCATGACTGATTATTAATTCAATCTGTAGCCTCTCTTCTCTCTCTAGTGGATAGAGAGGGAGAGAGGCTGAAAGTTCCAAGCTTCTAATCATGCTTGTTCTTTTTGATGAACAGTGCCATCCAGAAGCTATCCAGGAATCACCTAATTAAAACAAAAGACACTCCTGTCCCCCAGGAGATTCCATGGGTTTTAGGAGCTCTGTGTCAGAAACCATGTTGAAACACCAAATAAGGGGCGCCTGGGTGACTCAGTTGGTTGAGCGACTGCCTTCGGCTTGGGTCATGATCCCGGAGACCCGAGATCGAGTCTCACATCGGGCTCCCTGCTCGGCAGGAGGCCTGCTTCTCCCTCTCTCACTCCCCCTGCTTGTGTTCCCTCTCTGGCTGTGTTTCTTTCTGTTAAATAAACAAAATCTTAAAAAAAAAAAAAAAAGAAACACCAAATAAAACAAAAGAAGCTCCTAGCACCTCCAACACTCAGATTATAAGGATTTTAGGAACCTGTGTCAGAAACTGGGGACAGAGTCCAAAAAAAAAAAAAAAAAGAATAGGAAAGAAAAAATATATATATCTCCTTATTTCACAAAGACTCAAAAGAAAAGAATATTGTCAGGAATACAGAAAAGTAACATCTCCACCTCATTCCTGATTACACAGGTATTTCTGTTAGAGTTAAAAAAAATGGAAACCTTTAAATAATTTAAATAACACTTCAAAATGAATTGCTAGAAACTGTTACAAGATACTAAGTTTCATTATATGCTTACCATCATCAGTATAGATCTGTTGCCAAGCTGTGTTACCTCCTACAATAATGGCCTAGTACATTTAATACAGAGTTGGATCAAAAATGTCATCGACTCAACACTTAGGACTGCAGATGGCCCATTATGAGAGACCAAGTTATGAAAATTTAACCCAGCCAAGCCATCCAAAACATGACCTCACTAGACAAAATGGCTACCAAGAACATTTCTAAGTTGTCATCTGGATGAGGAAAATTCCCAAACTACAAATGAATTGAATTCTTCCCTTACTTTGTAATTTCCTAAATTATAGTATAGGGGGCTAGAAAAAGAAAAGGAGACGTACCACACATCTTCAAGCAGAAATGTGAACCTGTTGGCTAATTGTGAGTTTGTGATTAACCAAAATGGCCTCGCCATTTTGCAAAAAATAACACACACATTAGGGGGCCTAGGTGGCTCTGTTGGTTAAGCGACTGCCTTCGGCTCAGGTCATGATCCCGAAGACCCGGGATCGAGTCCCACATCGGGCTCCCTGCTCAGTGGGAAGCCTGCTTCTCCCTCTCTCACTCCCCCTGCTTGTGTTCCCTCTCTGGCTGTGTTTCTCTCTGTCAAATAAATAAAATCTTTAAAAAATAAATAAATAAATAACACACAGACACCAAAGAGACAACAAAGGTAGTTGTGCTAAGAACTTGGCCATCTATACATGTTAATAAAGGAATTGGTTTTAAGCTAATTGAACTTTCACTTTTATGCCTGTTTCATGTTGTCTTTTTGGTTTGGATCTATCATTTTATAATCTGAGGTATTTTTCAATGTGATTCCATTAGAAGCCCTTGCTAAACTTAAGTCATTTAAAAACTGGAGAAGCCTGGCTTTAGAATTCAAGTTGGCATTCAGGTAAAAAGGCAATTTAATATGCTGATCTGGCCTTTAAGCCTCTAATTTAGCATGTAGTATCATAAGAGATTAGAAGTTATCTCATATCATCAACCCCATGTGGACTCATCAGTTGATACCCAAGAGCCATTGTTAAGGGAATCACATCCTACGTAGTTGTGCGATTATTTAGCTGATGTCTTCCTTCTGTCCAGTAGTATACATCAAAAAATTTTGCCAAATATTTTCTGCAATCTCAATATATCTTTTGTCTATGCCATTCATCTCTTTTGATAATTTGATTTACCATTTTTTTAAGTTTGACATTTATTTCTGTTAACTCACATCAGGGAGTAATCAATTCCTAGTGTGCCTGCTTGTTTACTAAGGCATTCCAATATATTCTAGTGATTGATCTCAAACATTCTGGTCTATGGTTCCCAGAAGTGACAATTTACCACCTTTTAGAAAATTACTACACGTCTGTCTCCAAATTTGATCCTTCACTCAGCCAATACCATCTGTTCGGGATGGATGGCAGAGTGATTCCTTAGCCACGTGTCCAAGTTCCTCATATGTTATTATACTTAATAGTAAAGAATATCATCTCATGTTGAATTTGACTAAGTGATCTCTTCTTTGGGGGTCAGGAAATTACGGCCCACAGGCCAACTCTGGCCCAATACATATTTTTATAGCACTCAACAACTAAACATTTTTTTATAAAATAGTTCCAAAACATTGAAAAAATCAAGAGTAGAATGACATTGCATGACATGTGAAAATTACATGAAATTCAAATTTTAGTTTCCCTAAATCAAGTGTTACTAGAACTGGACCACACTCATTCATTTACATATCATATACACAGCCTTTGTGTTGTGACTGCAGATTTTAGTTGCCAGAGACAAGGATCCCGAAGCTAAAACTATTTAAAGATTCTAAGTCTTTCTGGAAAAACTTTGCCAACCCCTGACTTATCTCAATGTTGTAATATGTCTTTATTCCTCCCCCTAATGATGCTTGTTTGACACTTTCAGACTGAGGGTCAGATTTCTTGGTAAAGAAGATGGAGACAAAATGAATGAATGGCTGTACCATTTCATTTCCTGCTACGCCCCAAGCAGATGTACTGATTCCAATTTGTCTTCTTGCCTGGCACGTCACTATGAAACATTTTCTCCTGTAGATAATATTTCCACAAGGTTTAATGCATCATGACCTTTAGTTTTCCTAAACCTCTTCCTATAGATCTGTGACTATTTCCTCCTCTGCTCATGCTCCTGAACAATTCAGATATCGACCTGCCCATACACCTTGGCTCCTTCAGATCTTTCTTTTCCACATGACCAGATAATCACATAGTAACTCTAAATAACTGGTTATCTTCTCTTAGTGACAGTATGTTTTACAGTCTCTTTTTAAGTGATTTTACAATTTCTACCCTTTTTAAATCTGATTTTGTACAGGCAAGTATGAGGATTGGACTTATGTGACCCCAGCCCTCCATTCTGTAATTCTTCATACATTCCAGGCATTGCTAAAAGTCAAACATGCTATTCATTTAGCTCCCAGCCCCAATGCAATCTTAGACCTCTGATTGAGTAAGAGATTAAGACCAGTCAGAGTCTGGAAGCCCTGGGTTAATCTCACAGTCTGAGAAGCAGAAATCCCTCATTCAAAACTAGAATTTAGTCTTTTCCTTCTATGAAGGGACTGATAGTATTTATTGAAAGTTGCAAAGTTTTTGAATTACACATCTGGTTCACTAAAGTTCTATATGCTCAAGATATTAAAGATATTAAAAAGATATGTAGGGAAAATGCCTGCTCAGAGTTTGCTAAAGTAGAAATTTAAAAAACCAAGATGTATTTGTTAGGAATATAATCTTGATCTTTCAGTGTAAGAACATGAGAAAATGTATTCTGATAAGAGACTTCTTCCAGATTGCATATATATTTTTTCTAGTGAAGCAGAAAGAAGGCATTTGAGGAGAAATTGATCCAGATTCCCAAGTTATTGCTGAGAAAAGAAGTCACCTAGCACCCATCTGAGGGAGGTATCACCGGCTTTGTATAACATTCTGGGGAAAAAATGATAAAGCTTCCTTTTTCCTTTTTAAAAATCTTTTATAAGTAGACACATGATACATTCACTAACAGATATAGAGAGCAAAAATTCACCTCTTAGTTGAACATATGAAATTAGTGATATTTTACAATTTTTGATCATCACAAACTATAATTTCATGCTTAAACTTAATATTTTAGAATGTCCCAAGTATGGGGGCACCTGGTTAAGTTGGTTAAGTGACTGCCTTCGGCTCAGGTCATGATCCCGGAGACCCGGGATCGAGCCCCACATGGGGCTCCCTGCTCAGCGGGAAGCCTGTTTCTCCCTCTCTCACTCCCCTTGCCTGTGTTCCCTCTCTAGCTGTGTTTCTCTCTGTCAAATAAGTAAATAAAATCTTTAAAAAAAAAAAAAAAGAATGACCCAAGTATGAAAGGCAATCAAACCTAAAATCATTATGAATGGAGCTTAAAGTAAAAAGTCCTGATGACAACATATATAGATTTTTTTAACCAAAGAATAACTTGAAAAGCTCTGCTTGCTACCAGTTTCTTTATTTATTAGTATTAAAGAGACCCCGTCAGTTCAATTATTCCATATAACATTTTAAAAAATTAGAAAGATTTAAGTTTACTTGAAACATATCAAAAAAAGTTATAGCAGGCCTTTAGGTAAGGGTGTATTCTAATGAGAAGCACCAGTCACCCACCAAGATCTCCATAGAAACAGCCCATGAAACAAAAGGCAGCTTCAGAATTGGAAATGAAGGTTTGTCATTCAAATACCCAGAATCTCCAGAAATTTCTGTGAGTGAGTACATGGAGTTCCAGCAGTTTTACAGAAGCCTCGGAAAACCATTCTCCTTCTGTATTCCCTTCTCCTGGAATACCCTCAGAGAAGATTCTGGAAAAACCCCACTAAAAAGAAGTCACAGGATGTGAATGCTGAACTTCACAACTTAAATACATTTGCTGGATGGAAGATAGAGAGGTGAGAATGGTAGATGGAGAAAGAGAGTAAGGTATGAAGAGAGAAAGGGAAGGAAAGAAGTCAAGGCTGAGATGAATTATAACATCAAAAGGAACTGAAATCAAGGAAGGAAGTAAAATAATGTAAGATGACTACATTAAATACTACAAAAGATTACTAAGAGAAATCAAAGAACTAGGTAAATGGGTACATGTACTATTATTATGGGCTGAATCATTCAATAGTATTACAACAACCTCAATCATAATTCTCTTGGTTTTTGGTTTTGTGAGGGGTTTTGGTCTGGGTTTTTGTTTTGTTTTGTTTTTTGTTTTTGTTTTTGGTAAAACTTGAGCTAAGTCTAAAATTTATATGGAAATTCAAAAAACATAGAATATTCAAAGAAGTCTTGAAAATTAACAAAGTTAGAGAACTTCTGTTACTTGACTTCAAAGTTTACTATAAAGCTGAAGTACCCAAGGCTGTACCATACTGTCAAACTTGATTATGATTCACTTGGTCAATGAGCCATCTATGCATCCATTCATCATTTATTATAATGCATGCCTTGAATGCAAAGAATTATATATGATCCAATTGTCAAAGAGTTCTCAGTTTAGTTGGTGCTTTAAACATGGACAACATAATTAAAATATAAATATATACACACACATATATATAGATGAATTTAAATACATAGTATTGTTGAAATATAGAGGAAATAGTAGAAATGCCTTAGATTGCATATGCCTTGTCTATTTCCTAGACACAATCTAAGGCATATAAAATGTGGATAATGAAGAGCAGGTACCTCTGGAAGAGGAATTAGCCTGGGCAAAATTACAGATACCTGAGCCAGCCTGTAGACACAGAGGAGACAAGGCTAGTAGTAGGATGGGGCTAAGATTCAGAAGGCTGTATAGGTTCTCAAAGAAGCTTTACCCAACAGAGAATTGGTGTTTAGTTCTTTGTTTGCTTGTCTTGGTCTCAGAAGCAGGTGATATAATGCTGTTGGTTTTGTACAGAGATAACTTGGTAAGATGAATCAACAAAATTTCATGGAATGGTTAGAGGCAGGGAACAAGTTACTCCATCTAATATGTAAAAATATGTCCCAGATATATTTTCTCACTTGAATACTGTCAATACCTCTCCAAAATATAGTGGCTTAAGATAAAGAAAATCATCCCTTTTTGTCCATAAATATGCTATTTAGGTGGGGATCAGCAAGGGTAGCTCATCTCTGCTCTACTCAGTGTCAGCTGCAAAGCAGGGGCTGGAATTATCTGAAGTCTTATTTATGTAAGACTGGTATGTGGTGCTTCCTAAGTTCCACTTAGAACTTGGGAAGAATTTTATTTCCCTAAAATGTATTCATGTACATTGCCATCAGTAAGTGGAATACTGAATGATCGATTATAAATTATTCTGCCACTGTGCAGCCATCAGAAGGCATTTCTGAAGCATATTCCCATTTGGGGGCTCATAACAAATTATCAGTGTGTCAGTGTGTTATCATATTCCCCCATATCACTTTCCCCCCTAAGCTCCAGTCAAAATCCATGTGAGCAGCACGTTCTTACTCTACCATTGATGCTTAGAGACCAGGATGAGGAAAGAAATATGATAGGAATGTAATTTCAAATTAATTCAATTAACATTTCTCATTTACCTTCTAGACCCAGATTCCTTTTTGCCATCTGAAAACCTACATAAATAAGCAATGAAAACATCAAATATGATTGGGATATGTCACTCCCCTCATAGACACTAGGGCAAGGAATTATATCTCAGACTCATAGACTATAGCTTCACAGGCTGTGATATGGAAAGAGAATGCACGCTATCTAATGCAGCCAGTCTTCAATTATCTGCTCTAATGGAAAGGATAATCACCTTTCGTGTTATATTGTAATTTATATTTTTACATTCTGTCCCAGCTAGACTGTGGGGAGCTCATGGTATGGAAAGAACATCCTCATGAAGTAAGAAGAGAATGAATTTTGAAGACAACATTGAGAGATTTCCTTTACTACTGTAAAAAGATATCTATTGTGTCTATTAATCCTCATCATCCCTCTTCTGGCTATGTCACCTCAATTTTTATTTTACAAACCACCTCCCTTTATTCTATGTCCCTGCAGGTGGCTCAGTGCCAAACCTAGAGATCCTCTACTATTCTATACTTTTCCAACTCCAGTTGTGGTTACAGAATTCAAATATGATCAAAGTTCCAATTATTGTGGTTGCATAACAAACCTCTCCAAAATATAGTGGCTTAAGATAAAGAAAATCATCCCTTTTTGTCCATAAATATGCTATTTAGGTGGGGTTCAGCAAGGGTAGCTCATCTCTGCTCTACTCAGTGTCAGCTGCAAAGCAGGGGCTGGAATTATCTGAAGTCTTATTTATGTAAGACTGGTATGTGGTGCTTCCTGTCAGCTGGGATCTTAACTTTGTTGCCCAGAATTCTTGAACATAGCCTCTGCATGTGGCTTGGGCTTCCTTGCTTATGGCAGTATTGCAAAAGTGAGTATCTTTAAGGGACAAAGAAAGCACACTCACTTCTTATGATCTAGCTGTATACATCCTACAATATCACTTCCACCATTTTATTCACTAAGGCAATCACAAAAACTCACCCAATTCCTAGAAAAGGGATAGACTACCTTTCTTTTTTTTTTTTATTTTTTTATTGTTACTTAATTTTTTTTTCCAGTGTTCCAAGATTCATTCCCCATTCCCCACACCCAGTGCTCCACGCTTTAGGTGTCCCCAGTACCCACCACCAGGCTCTCCCATCCCTCCATCCCCCTTCCTCCAAGTCCCTCAGTTTGTTTCTGTGTTCAAAGTCTCTGCTGTTCCGTTTCTTTCCCTAGATTACCCTAGTTCCCCTTTACTCTCCTTCTCCCACTGTCCTCCAGGTTACCCCTCATGCACCGCAAGTAAGTGAAACCATGCAATACTTGACTTTCTCTTCTTGGCTTATTTCACTCAGCATAATCTCTTCCAGTCCAGTCCATGTTGCTACAAAAGTTGGATATTCATCCTTTCTGATGGAGGCATAGTATTCCATTGTATATATGTACCACATCTTCTTT
>PITA01022590.1:0-30026 GCA_004023965.1 Spilogale gracilis | reverse complement strand
CCAGGTGCCCCTGAAATCGTTTTAAAAAAGTAAATATATAAAAATATTTTTCCTTTTTATGTGGTCTCTCAACTTGCCATGACATTTTTTTGTTATATAATGTCATTCTAAGTAAAGAAAATTAAAAATTTAAACAACTAGCATGAGTTTTACCATTCATCTTTATATTATGTAATGCCAGTTTTAAAATGCAAATATAAGGGTGTTTCACTTGTATGCAGAATCATCAAAATGACGCAATTTGTATTTTGAAGTTTACACATGCACACCTATTTCATCCTTGCCTGAGCAGCAGAAACACCGCAAAACTAACTCAATTGTTTTTATTTCACTTGATTCACGCACACTCTACCAACACTCTCTACATTTGGCTGACTGATAAGGACTGAAAGGAAAAGGAACTGTGGGTGCTTGATTTTTCCCTGTGCTGTGACTTCATGGTCAGGGAAAGGCGCTGGCTTACCCAGGTAGGGGAGGAGCTTTGGCAAAGAAGCAGGTAGGAAAGCCTGTGGGGTTGCTAGGGGGCTCTGATGCTCCAGCCTGCCTGCTCCCCGTAAAGAAGTCATGAGAGATGAGGGCCTAGAGGTGACAGGTCATATGGAGGCCCTAAGTGCCCTCCCTTGGGCCTTATTCCAACTCTCACCATGCCATGCCTGCCTAAAATCTTCTGTGGCTCCCTAATACCCTCAGGATGAAATCCACAACCCTATCCCTGAGCACCAAATCCCTACCTCCCTCCCACCCGGGCTCATTGCCACACCTTCCTCTGCAGCCATAGCCCATCATTCTACCTAGAACACTCTTCCCCACCATGCCCCTACTGACTAATGCATACTCATTCGTTGGGTCCAGACATGAATATCACCTCCTCCAAGAAGCCTCCTCTCACCTCCCAGCCTGGATCAGCCACCTCCCCTGGCCTGTCACAGGTGCCGTGCTTCCCCCATCACTGCATGGCCTGCCTCCCCCCATCACATCCCTTCCCTCACTACCAAAGGGCTCTCCAAGGGCAAGGACTGACTTTTACTCAGGTTAAGAGCCCCAGACTCAACACATAGGAGGCGTTCATAGTGGTTGTCTCGAGTGGCTGCATGAGTTCACAGCCAGGGGAAACCCTGGAGTCCACTTGGGCTATCTACTGTCTCCCAGATCAGGCAGCCAGGGACTTGAGGCCCCTATTCTGTTCCAGGCCCTACCTCCTTTACATTCTGACCTTATTGTTCACTCCCAGCCAGCCCAGGAAGGTAGTGTTCTTCTACCTGTTACACGGATGAGGAGACTCATCCTCTTTTCTGGCCCCCACCACCCACACATCCAAAACCCAGCCAGGGTGACCAGCCTGACAACCTCAGCCGACCAGTACAGATGGCCTCTTTCCTTGGCCCCTTTCAGAGAGGCCAGCTGGGGCCTGTTCCATCCTTTCTCCCTCCCCTCCTTCCTCCCCCTCCCCACTTCCTTCCTTCCTGCTCTTGGATATTCCCTCTGCAGGAAAGGCCCCAGGTTCCGGGGCAAGGCCCCTAGGTCCAGCTGCCCAGGCCAGGACACATGCTTCTTCCATCAGCTAGCCCCCTCTGCCCTGCCGGGGGCCGGAAATCTGATCCAGGCCTAGAGAACATGGGAGGACTGCACAGGAGACAGTCCAAGGTCATCTTGTCCCTCTCCCTGCCCCCAGCCCAAGCCCGAGCTGCTATAGCTGAGGAGCTCTGAATGGCATCCTGGAGGCCTGGAGTCTGGCACCAGGCCTGGTAGGGACTTTGTCACTCTGCCTGTAACCTGGTCATTCCTGAGAGCCTCTTCAGGAAGGCCCTGAGCCTTTGTCAACCTAGGATAATAATGTCTTGGATCTCATGTGCTGAGTCAATTTACATGGCACCCGGCACAAAGCACTCGGCCCCCAGAGCCTATAATCATTATAATTCTCCCCAGCATCATCATTGTCAGAGTTCTCGCAATGATTCTGGAAGAAGATAGCATGGTTATTCTCTATTCATAAATGAGGAAAGTGAGCTTAAAAGGAAGAGGTAAGTCAAGCTCCTTCAGCACGTGTCAGAACTGAGACCAAGCAGCCCAGTGTTCTTCATCACTTCACCACCAAACCCTCTGTTCTTGATGATCCTGGAAGAATTCTTTTTTTTTCTGGAAGAATTCTTTACTCCCTCAGTGCCTCAGTTTCCTCACCCATGCAATGAGGAGGAGGAGGGAG
Organism: Spilogale gracilis; assembly: GCA_004023965.1. Taxonomy (NCBI): domain Eukaryota; kingdom Metazoa; phylum Chordata; class Mammalia; order Carnivora; family Mephitidae; genus Spilogale; species Spilogale gracilis. The sequence continues at coordinate 27,823 of PITA01022590.1, read as the reverse complement.
GAGACATCTCTGAGGACTTCACTCACGAATCCATTGAACAGAGGCTCACTGAGTGCTGTCCTAATGCCAGACCACATATGGGCACAAGATGACAGACCTGACCGTGGATGGTCCTAATCCAGTACAGACTTACCCCAATCCAGTACAGACTGCAGGAGTCTAACCTGGTTCCCTCCTACTGTAGCTCTATCTATTCCCACAATACACAGAGGAGAGGAAACTTCACATTGTGGGAGGGGGAGAGGGTACCCCCTGGACTGGAGGTACACCTCCTGGACTGCAGAAGATTAGGGAACAGGCCCAGACAGGTGGGCAGAGGACTGAGGGCTGGCAGGTGGGCAGAGGCTATAATGGGGTCATTTGGGAATAGGTCAAAGCAGATGCTGATGCTACGCTACGGGTTTAGGGCAGCAGTTGCAGGCTTGAAATGAAAACACCTCACCCTACCACTACCCCCCACGTGATTCCCCCACACTTATGCAGGCAGCATACGAGGATAAAAGCCCAAACTGCTTGATCCATGAGTAGAGATCCATTTCTTGGCAGGCTCAGTGCTCCCCTCCTCCCCTGCCCCACCATCCTGCTCCCACAGTTCCTTTTCCCAGACCCTTGGTCCCAAGCTCCCTAGCCAATATTCTCCCTTCATCCCAAGCTCCAGTCCCGCTGTCTTGCCCCCAGAGAGGGGGCTGGACTGCCAACAACTCCAACGCTCCGCTCCCCCTTCCCCCCAACCCCTCTGCGTACCAGCTCAAGGACAGGCCCAATAAACCAGGACGTGGAAGAGGGAGGAAAGGAACGCATCTCCTGTCCCCGCGCAGCAGCCCGGAGAGCGGCGCCGCTTCGTGGCCACCAGAGGGCGCGCGCCCCCTCCCAGAGCCGAAGCCACGACTGCTGTGGCAATGGACCCGGCGGGGTTAACAGAGGATGAGGGGGTGTGCGTCACTCCTGGCAGGACTCGCCCGAAATGCAGCCCCATCCTGGGTTTGGGCTTAGGGTCCGTAAGACAAGAGCCTCGAATGCAGCCCCTCCACCTCCACCCCGGCCGCGCCCCGAGCTTCCGTCTTTGGCTGACCGTTCAAGCGCCCCCTCCTGGCCTCAGCGAGCACTGCGGTCTGAAGGAGCTGGGGCTGTAGGAGTGGGGAAGCAAGCAGGAGGATAAGGGGGACTTACTAGGAAGCAGAGTGGGGTAGGTACTGGGCAGACTGAGGTTGTAGTAGCACTGGGAGAACAGGAGTACTGCGAAGGTACTGGGGTCTACATTCGATATGCAAGGTACTCGGTGAATACCAAGGGCACTAGGGGCCACTGGACAGGTACTAGGGGCAGTGGGTCATCTCTGGGAAATATTAAGGGGCACCAAGCCTAAACTGGAAGGAAAGCACCATATGGTTACTGGATAGTAATTGGGGAGGGTGCTAAATGGGTATTTGAAAATACTAAGTAAGCATAAGGGGAGAGAGGACAACAATTAGACAGCAAGTGGGTACTTTGAAGTACTGGGAGGCACTGCAAAGATGTTGGGGGAGTACAGGAGCCACTGGATGGGAACTGGGGGTGTCACTGAGCCCACAGCAGGAAGCTTTGAGTGCGTCTCAGGGATATGGCTTGACCGAGAGTGTAAAGAGCCATTAGGACAGTTCTTGGCAGGTACTAGGGACTGGGACATTATCAGTAAGAAGTGGGGATACTGGTGGATGTAGGGTGGGTAATGGAAGTCACCAGGCTTGCACTCATACCATGGGCCAGGATGGCACTTACTGAGCAGGACCTCAGTGCCCCCTCACCACAGCCCCTTGAGCCTGGATCATTGTCATGTTCATGACCAGGACTTAGATCAGAGATGCCCCTTGCCCAGTCAAGGTCTCCTGCCCTGACCAGAACCTGTTCCTGATTTCCTGGCCAGAAGTGGGGAGATGGGGAAAGGAAGAGAGGAGGAGCGCTGCACATGGACAGAGGAGAGAGTCCTCATGCTGTCTACCTCCCCCAGATGGAGAGGGAAGTAAAGACAGGCCAGGTCAGCCCCTCATCTCTAGAAAAATAAGGAGCCCCCTCCTCAGTCCCTCCCACCAGGCTTCGGCCTCCTGGCCCAGCTTGCTGGCTGCTGGGCCGGGAGGGGCTGCCAGGCTCGGCCTCCTGCCCACAGCGGGGCGCCGGGGGAGGGCGGCGCGAGGCTCGAGATGCCGCGTTGCCATGGAGACGCTGCCGCATCCTGACTGCTCCTGGCAACGGGGTCCCGCAGCCAGGCAGGCGCTGGGCGGGGACCCCAGGGAGCGGGCGCGCCAGGCTGCCCACGGCGCCGCCAGACCCCCGGGGACGGGCACGGATACGGCCCCCTCCACCCACAGACACCCCTCACTCACGCTCCCACCGCACACACATATACACAGGCGCCCCAGCTGCAGCAGCCCAGGCGGAACTGCAGCCCAAGCCCTCCCTGCAGCCCCCACTCATTAATTCAGCAAACATTTGCCGACCGTCTCGGTGCCAGGCGCGAGCTGGCCACTGCGGCTGCAGCGACGAGTCACACGGGGACGCAGCGCCACCACACAGTCTCCCCCCCATCTCACAGCCCACAGAGGAGACAGACACAGAAACAGTGCGATCAATACTGTGACCCCAACAACGGCCACCCATCGACTGTGTGCTAAGCCCTCCTCATGCAGGGGCTCACCCAAAGTTTACCACCCTTGGGAAGCCACTGTGAGAACCTCTTTTTACAGATGAGGAAACTGAGGCACAGGAGAGCTCCTTTATTCACCAGAGACCACATAGTGTGAGGCAGGACTGGCCTTCATGTTTGGATCTTAACCACTTTCCCACACTCCCCTTGCCAGAAGTGGTTCCAGAGCTTAGATGAGGGAGGGCCCAGCTCAGCTGGGGAGGCAACCGGGAGTATTTCAGAACTTGGGGCCTGGGAGCAAATGCAAGGTGGCCCAGCAGAGCCAGGGAGCCACCCTCAACTGAAAGGCCAGTCTGTGCAGAGACCTGTAGGACTGAGAGTGGCTGGCTGGGTGTGAAAGAGAGCAGGTGCAGACACAGTTAGCAAGCTGCCCGGAGGCGGATCCAGTAGGCTCCGTGCGCAAGCCAAGGGGCCTGGACCCTGTTCCTAGAGGAGCAGGCAAGGTGTGAGTGAGGGAGGACATGTATGGACTGTTGCTCTGGCAACCATGGGGAGGGGGCTCGGGGCCTGGAGAGCAGGCCATGGTCATCAGCCCAGTGAGGGACAAGTGCGGTCCAAGCACATCCTTCTTGCCCTCCCAAGCAAGGAACATTCTGCCTGGGAATGACAGGGAACCCAGAGAATGACAGAGGTACATACATGATTAGGAGCAAGGCCTTCAGGAGGGCAGCAAATGGGAACACACTTCAGAGGGACATGAGGAAAGATCAAGGTTAGACCCCAGGAAGAACTTCCAAGATGAATAGGATTGAGTTTGTGAGAGAAGCCAGGGAATCCTTGAGAAGAGCCCCTCACATATCTGGGCATGGGGTAGATGAATTGTCCCTTCCAGACCGCTCTTGCCAAGATTATTCCTTCCTGGACCCTATCCAGCATATGGAGTCCAGGGCACCCCTTTGAGGAGGCTCAGTATCCAGCCCTAACCACCCCCACCCCCTCAAGGTTAGCCTAATTTTTTCCCTTCCATGGATTCAGGTCATTGCTCCCTGTCCTCTCTCCCAGGCGCCTCAGAATGTGACTAATTCCCTCCCTTCATTTACGGGTCCTGTTACCTGGGAGGTATTTATAGCACAACAGCCTCCCACCCTCCCCAGCAGCTCAGGCGCTCTCCCCCCAGGGCATCTCTCCCCCACTGGGCCAACCTTTGGCTCCCCTCTTCTCTGCCTCTGCTCCACCACCTCCTTGCCAGCCCTCCCCTCACTAGTCAGTCCACAGCAGCCCAAGTGGGAGGGGGCTGACCCAGCAGGCTTTCTGAGCAGAGTGCAGTCTGCAAGGGGAAGTCCCTCTGGAGCACCCCCAAAAGGCAAATCAGGGGCCAGGCCAAGGGAGAATGCCTTGGTGATCTCACCACATACACTTACACTGACAAGTACTTCATGTGCTAGGTATTATCATTTCTGGTTTGCATATAAGGAAACTGAGGCTCAGAAAGGCTGAATGAGGGGCACCTGGGTGGCTCAGTTGGTTAAACAAACTGCCTTTGGCTCAGGTCATGATCCAGGAGACCGGAGATCCAGCCCCGAATGGGGCTCCCTTCTCACCCCGGAAGCCTGCTTCTCCCTCTCTCACTCCCCCTGCTTGTGCTCCCTCTCTTGCTGTGTTTCTATCAAATAAACAAATAAAATCTTTAAAAAAAAAAAAAGAAAAGAAAAGAAAAGAAAAGAAATGCTGAATGACAACCCCCCCCAGATCTCTATAGCTGAGGTGGGGTGCTCCCACACAGATACCCTCCAGAGCCCCACCTGGTCTGCAGGAATACAAAAGGCAGTTTGGGTAGAGATAGCTACGGGTGCCTGATGGAAACACCTCTGAGAAATCCAGCTGTGTCCCTGCCAATCACAAGCCACAGCTGATCTGCCCAGGGGTTGTCAGGGGAGAACATCAGATGGAGGCCACAAGTCCAAGATGCTGCCCATGCCACACACAGCCCCTCCTCCAGGCAGGAGTCACTGAGGACCTGGAGTGGGAGGGCACAGAGGTAGCCAAAGACGGAGAAGGAAACCCTGTGACCACAGAGGATGAATGAAGGGAAACTGCAGCAGAAGGGAGGGAAGTCAGACTCCACGAGGGACTTACAGGTATGGAAAGTCAAGGCAGGGATCAGCTGTCCTTCCACATCCCCAGTCCTTCAACTGCCCCAGCCTCCTTTTCACCGCAAGTGAAGAGACTAGCTCAGCTTCTCCCAGATCTTCTGACCAGAAATTCTATAATACCGATGAAGTGCCTTTGGCAGTATTTCTAGAAGACAGGAGGGGATGGAACAGGAGACAGAGTTCCAATCCCATCCTTGTACTCACAAGCTTGGTGACACAAGGCAAGTGACTCTGCCTCCCTGAGACTCGGCTTCCCCATCCATAAATTGGGTTGATATCACACGTCACTCACAGGTGGTCACGAGAACTTCCAGCTGTGCAACCAGCCGAGGACTGATCGATCACGGGGCCTGACACATGGCAGGAGCTCCATAAACCTAGGCAGGTTTGTATTTTTCCCTGCTTCTTTCTTCTCTCTCTGATCTGAGAAAAGGGGCCACACCTCTTCCCAGAGACTGGGGCATCCTGAGGATAAGAGCTTTGTTTCTACCATCAGCCTTTCATCAACTGTCCTTGGGACCAGAAGGTACCTGAGCAGGCTGCTGTCGGGAACCAGCTCTCACTGCCCTTATCAGTACTTTCATTATCACCAGTATATCACTCTCTAGACTGTAGCCCCAGCAGCACACACCCAGCTAGGCTCTTGGCTTTTGTTTAAGGAAATCATCGCCCCCTTGCATTGCCACAAAGGCACGTGAGTTCCATAAACCTAGTTCCCACGTGAGCCCCAGCTGTGGGGGGGGGGCGATGCTGCATTCAACAGCCCCCATTGTATCCTTTTCGCCGATACCCCCCATCGAGGGGTGCCAGGAGCTGGCCTGGAAAAAGAAAGACACTGAGTCATTCTGATTCCTGCTTCAGGGAGCCAGAGCTGGCAGCAGCCCAGCCAGACCTTCCAGGGGGGACCGTCAGGGGCAGAGTCAGGTCCCTGAAACTCTCCTGGCAGCCCAACCCAAGGGGTGAACATGGCGGCACCAGGAGCCCAATTTGGGAGGGTGGGGGGGGGGTAGAAAATATAGGACCCTAGTGGCTGGGCCCTGGCAGAACAGGAAGGGGCAGCAGGAAGCATCTGTGAGAACCCCTATGGATCTGGCATGGGGCCAGGTCTCCATCACCCTGGGAGAGAGAGAGCCCCACCCAACTCACAGATAAAGGCAACAGAGAGATCCCATCAACTGCCAGTGGTCACAGAGGACCTGGTAGATGGGGGTGTGCTCAGATGCCCACAAGCCTTCATCCTCTGTCCTGAGTAGACTGGCGGCCCCGGGGGCGGGAGAGGGGAATGGAAGCAGGCAGCTCCCCTGTCCAGGCTGGCCGATGGAGGGTGGGACCCGGTTTCACACGAGACTGGGGGCAGAGGTCAGGAGTAGGGCAGTGAAAGGGAGGCACTCTGAGCCATTCTCCAGCAGGGGCAGGGGGCAGGGGGTACAGCCTAGGACCAAACATTGAAGACTTAGTCTTCTGCCTGGCTCCCTCAAAGCTTGCCATGGGAACTTGGACAAGGCCCAGCCTCTCTGAGTCTCAGTTTCCCCTGTCGTGCTGTCGTACCTCAAAGTTCCCAGGTTCTCCCTAGCAGTTCCGGTCGGTCGGGCCTTCCCAGGCATAGGAGCAGGGCCAAGAGGCTAGGGGCCAAGAGGGGTCTGCACCCAGGCGGCGTCCTCGCCCCACCCATAGGCACAGGGGTCCTCGCTGAAGAAACACGGTGTATACAAATAATTAAACAGAAGAATTGGAGTGATTAGGGCAGATGATTATTGTCAAATTATGATTTATCTTGTAGTGGAATTAGTATTCCCCCAAAGGGCCCGGCGTGGCGCGGCGCCCGCCACGGCCCCGTGATTAATCGCCGTCTCCAGAAGGTCACCTCCAGCCACTGCAGATTAACTCAGTGGGGAAACTTCTTTCCGTAATTCAAGCTGTTGTTCCCACAACCTGTCATCCACCGCCGCGGAAAAGGACGATTTCGTCAGGGAGCCCAGGGCGGGTGCCTGTCCGCTCCCCAGGCCCCTCCCGGCTGCGGACATGATATATGGTGCGTCCCGACACGGGTGACCGCGAGGGGGGGGGCAGCGTCCGCCCGTGGGGTGGGCAGCGGGAGGCAGGAGTAGGGAGGGAGTAGGGGACCAGGCGCCGCCAAGCAGAAGTAGGCTGTGAGGGGAGAGAGAGTGCGGGCGGTGGCAATTAGGAAGAAAATTGGATTTTTCGGAGTCCAGAGGCAGCTGGGATCTGCGTGTGCGGCGCAGCCACCACCCCCTTCCCCAACACACACTGGCACCCAGCTCCAGCCAGGCGGGGACTCCCCAAGAAGGGTGGGGGAGCGGGGTGGGGGGGCAGCGAACCTCCTTCAGGAAGGTAGGAGACATACAACCAAGAGGAGGCAAAAAGAACGTGGTAAGGTCTGAGGCCGGCCCTGCGGAGCCTCCCGGTGAGAGCAGCTTTCCAGACCTGAGAGCTAGAACCAAGATCCCATTTCCTCAGCAGTAGACACACCGAAGTCACATGCCCCAGTCACCTGGGGCTGCTAATCATGGCCACCTCCGTCTGGCAGTCTGCATCAGGTCCGGGAGGGGGCTCTGGATCTCTGGGCTGTCTCCTTGTGCGTGGAGAACAGTGGGGACAGAGCCCCCATCCCTGCCTCCTCACCCTTATCCCCCACCCCTCCCTTACTTCTCTGAATGGGAAGGGGATATGAAAGCACAACTGCCTCCCCTTCCTCTCTTTCATTTAGCCTCCATCCAGGCCTTGGGGTGGGGGAAACAAGTGTCTTGTACCCACAGCACCGGATGAAGAGGTCGAGGTAGGGTGGCTTTCTGCCCTGAAGCTGCCCTGGGTCCCCAGCACCTGAGGATTACTGCCAAGTTCCTTCAGGCTCTGCCCTTTCCAGTCCAGTCCCCCTGCTCATCCTTCCCACCTCCAGAAAAACTCACTGTGCCCTATTCTTTCAGGCCTCCAGGTTTTGCAAGTTCCCAAAATGCACTTCCTGTCTCCAGCCCTCATCTGATAAACTTCTCTTCATTCCTCTCAATCCAACTGTTCGTCCCTCCAGGAAAAGAGGGTGCTCCCGAGTGCAAGAACTGTGCTCTCACAGGCCTCCTGCACCAGAGTGGCCCCTCTATGTGGGCCTTCTACATCTATCTCCCCGGAGCCGGTGCTCATCCTCATCCAGCTCAAGCAGCTACTGGGGGGAAACTATTTAGAAGGTGCCAAGGACTCAGGGCCCTGACTCCCTACTCCCCTCAACTCCCAATACCCACTTACCGGACCCCAGATCTGAGAATTGAGTAGAGAGCAGAGGTGGAGACCCTTGCTGTGTGGCACCCTCGCAATCCAGAAGCCTGTGTTCAGTTCAGAGCAGAAGCGTGTATTATGTATCCTGCGGTTTGCTCAGAGCATTCTCAGGTCTGATATATACTTAGAGTTGTGAAGACCCGGTACTATTTGGGAGAGAAAAATCTATTTCTCTGGTCTCAGGTGTGGTGGTAGGTGAACACTCTCTCCAGAACCAAGAACTAAATGCTGGCATTTGCTTAGAGGGAGAAGGGACCTTTCCTTCACTGTGGGGACCCTGGCCGACACTCACCCTCCAAGCCTTTGGCTGATGTGACAATGAAAACTCTGATTTATTCTGCATCTTACTTATTCACTAAAAGGACAAAAGAAATCTGTTAACATTTTACAGATGAAGCAGACTTGGGGGAGGTGGCAAGTGACTTGCCCAAGGCCAAGGGCTGTAAGCAATGGAAGTGGCTGTGGGTCTGCAGAGGATGATTCTGGTCCCACTCCTCACCCAGCCCACTGTCTCCCCACACAGGTAGCAGGCGGCTCTAAGACCTTTGCCACCATCCTTCCCCAAGGAGAGGGGGCAGATAGCTGGGGCAGGGACACTCCCAAGGGAAGACCCTCTTCCTCTGAGCTCTGGACCTATAGGCCCGGTTCAAATCTCAACCATGGCCCTCACCAACTATAGAACCTTGGGCAGGTCACTTTAGCTCTCTGTGCCTCAATTAGCAGTTCTGTAAAGTGAATTACAGCCTTGTAGGGCTGGTTATGCAGATCAACCCAGACTGGGGGCTGTCCTGGCAAACAGTAAGTGCTCAATAAATGTGAGCTGCATTTGTTTTATCAAGTTCACCTTCTCACTAATCTCTCATGGAAGAGGTGGAGGGAGCTGAGAACTTCCCGATTTCCCAGAGGAAGAAACAGAGTGGAGTAAGCAGAGCTTCCAGCTAGCAGAAGACATCATCAGATAAATTATCTGGAAGGCCACCTGAGATTCCCTGCCTCCACTCTCAAGAACCCTCGGTTGCTCCGTGTCCACGGAACACAGCACAAATGCCCAGCCGGAAAAATTCTCTATTCCTAAAACATTGCTGGTGCCTGCCTTCCAGCCTTTGCCCAAGCTGGTCCCTCCGCCTAGAATGCCATTTCTCTACTAGCTCCCCAATTGTTACCGAACTCTTCCAAGGCTCCGCCTAAAGGCCACGCCCTCCAGGGAGCCACCCTCAACCTGCAGCCCGAGAGCTGCCCGGGTGCCCCGCTGGACCCCGGGATCCGTCCAGGGGCTTCCGGTCCGGCCACCCACCACCTCGTCACCCCCACGCGGTTTTCTGTGACCCAACCCCACAGCTTGGGCGGGGCCTTCTCCGTCTGACCCCGGGTGCTGGGGCGGGACCCACGGTGGGTGCCGTGACCTCAGGGGAGCACAGCCTGGCCCCCAACCCACTCCCTCCAGCGCCGCGGCCCGGTCTTTGATCCTACTGCCTCCGCGCCCCAAACCTGATTGGCATCGAATTACGCCGCGCGGCGGAGGGAGATAATGGCGGGAGGCGCGGCAGACATGAAAGGGGGGGGGGGCGCAGCGGCAGTCCGGGCCGTTGTTAATGACCCAATAAAAAGGAAGAGGGGGGAGAAATAACCCTCCCTTCCATCCCCGCCCCCAAGACAGCGGCCAGTGCACACAAAGCCGCCGCCGACTCGGAAATTACCGCGGCTCAGCCCAGCGCAGCGTGACTTGGGGTGGGGGGAGAGGGAGGAGGCTCACCTGGCGGGGAGCGGGAGGGAGGACACGCAGTCACAGCCACACACACAGTCACACAGACGTGCACACATACCGATCCTGTCTTTAATATTTGTGAATTTGCTCATCGTGGATTTTCTGTATTAATTTCAATTTTTTTGAAAAATACTGCACGAAAATAATTTTCCTGATTACTGAGAAATTTTGTGCTCACTCTAGTCCCAGCTCTGAAACACATAGACACACGGACACAGTCATTGGCAGAAACCAACACAGAACCACACAGAAACACACCCCGCGGGACCTACAGAGATAACTCACCTAGAGACACACCCAAAAGCTGGAACGGAGACAGACATACAAAGATATACACACACACACTGAACTGAACTAATGGTGAGGAAACTCACAGAAATATACAAACACATGACACCAGCCATGCAGAGAGAGACACACGAGATCTACAGACAAATACAAACATGCATAGACACACGGTCACACAGCATCCCAAAACAGACAGCTAGACCTGGGCCAATTCAGTGCACACAGTGACAAATGTATCCAAGCAGAATCCCTGAAACACACCCCACGCCCTGAAGGCCAGCCATCTCACATCTTCACTAACAACTCTTCAAATGTGTTCAAGTGGGTTCAGGAGGACCAGGGGCTGGGTTGACCCACAGCAGAGACAGAGATGAAGTGGGGTCACTGGGCCACAAAGCCAGACAACATGGCAGTGGGGGAAGGGGTGGGGGTACAGCTGCCTTGAATCCATGAGGCTGGGGCAGATGGTTTAAACTGTCAGAATATCAGTGTTATTCCTCTCTAAAATGAGGTTCAACTCCTCTCCAAGGGATTGTGTGCATCAATAGGCAATAGGAGAGTACTAAATGCTGAATGCCATTACTATGTGGACTCCCTTAGGGGCAGCCCAGACTCCACTGCACATGTTCCCAGCGCAGCTCGCAATCACTTTACTGCCAGGCAGGTCCCTCTTAAATCTAATCTGAGTCCCTCATGCTGTAAGCTAACTCCAGTTCTGAGAATGGAGAGGGCTAGCCCCTCTAAGAAGCCTCTTCTGCTCCAAAACCCAGCACACTGAGCACCAAGAGTCCTGATGGGGGCAGAATAGTGCTTCGTCATCAAGTCAGGCTCTGGGTCAGGCATGCTTTGCTCTGTTGTCTGATTTCAAATCCCAGTTCTACCACAAACCAGATATATAACTTGGCCAAGGACTCGGCCTGAGTCTTGGGTGCCTTCACTGTCAAATGAGTTAACAGCATCAGCAGCCAACACAGGAGACTGTGGGAGGATGAAATAGCTCTCAGGCTGAGCTAATAGGCCAAGGTAAAGCTGCTAGTCCATGTTAGGGTCAGAGGTGAGGGGTCAGGGTTCATTCTCCCCTCCACACACCAAGACAAAGGCTGATGCAGCTTCTTCTTAGGGGGACATGGGGACTTTATGAGCCAAACCTCAAGGCCTAATTAATGCGATTAATCACAAGCCCAGCCGCACAGGCCATGGGGATGCCTGGGAGGGGGGTGACAGTCAGCTCAGTTACCCAAAAGGATGGGGAAGCAGGAAACAAGACTTTCAGTGGCTTCTCCTTCCCCCATTATCCTGAATCCAGGCTCCCCCCAGCCCATTGACCAAAGCTCACTCCCACACCTACCTCACTGGGGAAGTCCCTTCTCATATCTAAATCCAGTTCCTCCTGTTGTAGCATAGGAAGCACATGGGATCTGCAGTCAAGGTCCTGGCTGTCCCTAAACAGGCAGGTTAGAAAGGCTGGGGTCAGTCTCCTGGTAGCTAGGCCCTGTGATGGGTTTGGTGGGGATAGGGGAGGAACCTCTCAGAGCCCAGTGCCTGGCCCAAGAGAAAGGCAAGAATAAAGAAAGGAGCTGGTGGCTAGAAGGGAAGGTCCCCTTCTCCTTCTAAGGAACCTGTGTGTGACCCACTGTGATGAGGATTGGGGTGGGGGGGACCGAAGGCTCTGGCCAGGACTGCAGCAGGAAGGGGCAACCCACTCGGGCAGGGGTGCTGCCGTGTTATAAATCACCCTCGACTCAATTAGAGCCTGTGAAAGGTTGTGCACACCCAGCAGAAAGCGCGGAGCTTGGCGGACAGCCAGTTCCCTGCAGGGGGTGGGGGCTAGAGAGCTGGTGTGTGCCTATGTGTGTGTACATGTGTGTGTGTGACATACTGTGTAGACATGCTTATGTGTCCTTGTGTGTGAATCCCTATGTACCTGTTTGTACCTGTGTGTTCTACATATGCATGTGTACGGTGGGGAGCACATATGCCTGTGAATTCTTGTGTGTGCACTATACTCTCCTATCTTTGTGTGTTTGTCACTGAGCATATCTGTACGGACCTGTTCGTACCAATCTGTGCTGTGTGCACGCCTGTGTGTGTGTATGTTGGGGCAGATGCCCTCATGCCCGCGCGCACTGGAGTGCAAGCGTGTACATGGTTGTGTCTCCCCACCACTTCGCCGCCGTGCATGTCCCCATGCCTGTGTGCGCCTGGGTGCGGGTGCCTATGTTTGTGACTGTCATGGGGTTGGCCTGAGGAGCTGAGCTGGACATGGGGGTGGAGGCGAAGGGATGTTCTTGTGTGTGGGGAAAGCTCTACGTTTGGAGAGGGAGACATGGAGAGATGGAAGTAGGGGCAGGCAGAGAGAAAGGGAGAGCCAGGCCAGAAGGGAGAAGCTGACAGATAGAACAACTAAGCTTTCAGGACAGTGGGGGGGTCTGTGCAGTTCAGATGACCTGCCAAGAAGAACAACCTCCAACCCTGAACACAGACAATGGATGCCAGCCATGCCAGGAAGGGGATACCCTACTGTGGCAAGGAGCGACCAGAAGCTCCTCCCTCCTGCTCTAGTAACTAAGGACCATGAGCAGTCCTCAGTTGCTGAGTCCTGTGCTACAGCTCCAGCCAGATTATCTCCCTGAAACCTCAGAGACACACTAGGAAACATGGGCTACTAGAATCCCCACTTTGTGGGTGTGGAAACTGAGGCTCATGGACTTGTTCGTGGCTAACAAGTAGCAGAGGCAGACTCTGAGCTGAGGTTTGTTTAATTCCAAAGGTCTTACCACATTCATTGTTGCCTCTCCAGGAGCTCCCTGTGCTCACACTCTGGAGGAAAAGGGGTGTGTATGTGCGGGTGGGCAAGTATGCCCTCCCCACCTGCAGAGTACTCTCTGAACCCCAAGTTACTGGGCCCCGGGGCCCAGCACATACCAAATGCCAAAGAAATACCTAATTGTTGGAGGAAGCAGGGAGCCAAGACATCCTGTTTTGTTCTGAGGCTAAGAGCAGCTGACCGAGATGTTGGGGTGCGGTTACCTGTGAACCACAGGATGGACACTGACCACCTCTGCCTCCCTCGCAGGAAGGAGGGACTGCCCTTGGCTCCCGAGAAGCTGCTGAGTCGGGGGTGAGGGTTTCCCAGAGCCAGGCTGGGACCTGCCTCATCTTCACCCACACACAGAAGTGGGACTATCTGGATGTCTCTCTAGATCCACACTAGGTCTCACTTGTCTCTTCTCTACCCAACCGAGGGACAAAGATTTTTATCCCCCTCCCCATTCCTCTAGCAACACTTGGGTCACAGAATCAGGACTCCTGCAGGAGAGGTCTGCACAGGCAGACCTTAACCAGGAGCCAATTTGGGATGCCTGACTCAAAAAAGTTTTGCCCATCTACAACGGCATTGCTCTGAGGAGTATGGGGGAGCTAAACCATCAAGTCCCGGGCCTCCCTCTATAGCTTGGAGAACCAGCCATAGATTTGGCCCCAGGCCCCAGATCTAAAACCTCCCCCCTATGGAGGGTAAATGCAAACTCATAATGGATTCAGCTTCTCTCCCGCACCAGCCTCCTGGGAGACCTCCTCTCTAAACCACACTCTGCTCCCATTTACTGACCAGGTGCCAGGAAAGGGAGGTAGATGGGCCTCCCCCAGGGCAGCCTCCAGAAAGAAACCCAGCCATGTGCCAAACATCACGCTGCATCCTCTACAGGCCCCTGCAGGCGCCACATCTGGAACCATTTCAGGCAGGAGAAGCGTAGGCCTGAGCTGCCCCTCCTTTGATGCCGGGGTTGTGGGGAAGGGTCGCGCCCTTTGGGAGGTCGGGGGTCACAATGCATGGATGGCACACCTCCTAAGGATAGGAAAATGGGAGCAGGGGGGAGCAGGAAGGGGCAGGATGGGGTTGAGGCATTTATGTCATGATGCTCCTCTAACATGTAGGATCAGGAACACCAGAAAGGATCCAGAAGATGAGGAGCATTTTGATTAATTTTATTTTTAAAGTAGGCTTCATTCCCAATGTGGGGCTTGAACTCTCAACCCTGAGAGCAAGAATTACCAACTGTGCTCTACTGACTGAGACAGCCAGGGGCCTCATGAAGAGCATTTTAATCCCGGAGTAAAAGGCATGTCCGAGTTTTATTCTAGCTAAGCCTCAGTTTCCCCGAAGGCAATATCGCACACAGGATTCTGAGGAGGATCCATGGTGAAAGGATGTTTTACCGCGAAGCCATCCCATAAACAATGTTCAGGGCAGGGCAGTAGCTGCTTTTGTACCATGATTTTTTTTTTAAAGATTTTATTTATTTGACAGAGAGAAACACATCCAGAGAGGGAACACAAGCAGGGGAAGTGAGAGAGGGAGAAGCAGGCTTCCCGCCGAGCAGGGAGCCTGATGTGGGACTCCATCCTGGGTCTCCGGGATCATGACCTGAGCCGAAAGCAGTTGCTTAACCAACTGAGCCACCCAGGCGCCCCTTGTTACCATGATTTTGTTTAAAACCTAGCTGCTGGGGCACCTGGGTGGTTCAGTTGGTAAAGTGTCTGCCTTCTACTCAGGTCATGATCTCAGGGTCCTGGATCGAGCCCCACATTGGGTTCCTTGCTCGGCAGGGAATGTGCTTCTCCCTCTCTCTCTGCCTGCTGCTCCCCCTGCTTGTGCTCTCTCTAGTCCTGTCAAATAAGTAAATAAGATCTTTAATAAAATAAAATAAAACCTAGCTGCTTCCTACCAAAGCTCTCCACCCAGCTGAAGCGATAGGGTGAACTCCCCCAAATCAGTCAGGCTACATGGAATCAGATATTGGAATGTCAGGAGGGGAGGACACTGGAGGGCTGGGCAGTCAGGAAGAACCTCCCAGAGGAAGTGGCATAGGGTTTATCCTGCAGAAATGGGACAGCAGGACAAACTGAAGTGGAAGGGAGAGGGTGTCCCAGGGGAGAGACGGGCTTCAGCTGAGCCCCAGAGACAAGAGGGAACTCTACAGGGTAAGGGGGCCTGATTCCGTGAGAAGCAGAGACAGGCCAGATAGGGTGTTGTGGGCATGGGAGCCGGCCTGAGGAGAAGAATGGAAGGAGGGGACGGTACCTCGGGCCACCTCTGTGGAAGGACTCTTCCCTGAGGCCCACCCCATCTACACCAGCTCTACATCTCAAGGAAGCCTTTAGTATCTGTGGGGAACCAGTGACACCCACCCCAGTGTATCCCCACACACACCCAGGGCTCTGAGAAATCAGGTGGCTGCTCTCTCCTCTGTTTATTTATTCCCATTTTTTTTCCCCTTTTCAGGAGACGATAATTATTCAGATCATCGCGGTGATTTACTCCGCAATCAGAGCCGCTCGATGCAGTGGCCACGGAGCTGAGACAGAGGAGCATCGAGCATCGCCAAGGAGGACGAGGCCCAGGGGCTCAGCCCTCCTCCCTCCCACATGCCCGGCCTTTGTTCTCTTTGAGGTTTGCACCGGAGCTGCCTAGCAGGCAGTAAAGGCGCCCACCCTGCGGACACAGCAGCAAGCTTGGGGGCTTGTGGGAGCCAGTGTGCACCTGTGCATGTCCTGGTGTGTGTGGGCTCATGTGTCCCTTGGTACTAGCTGAGAATGGTGGAGCTCCTGTGTGCATGTTTGTATGTGTGTTGGGGCGTGGGGGGACTGTGTGAGCATTGAGGTCAGGTGTGTAATCCGAATGTATGCACCTGTGTGATTACCTGGGGGCTGGGGTACACCTGTCTCTGCATGCTTGTTCAAAAGTGCAATGGGCAGGTACCCAAACGTTTGTATTTTAGTCCCATAGAGGGGAGGGGAGGAAGTCTGGGGTTCCTATGCTGAAGCTGTCTGAGGTGATCATGGATGGGACAGGGACTAGGTCCTACCTTGGGTCTCTCTGACTGTGCTAGTGAGGGTAGGGTCCCTAGTGATCAGCTCATAACCAAATGCCGAGTTCTCCTGGGTCAGTGCTGGAGCTACAGGGGTTATGTGGATACAGGTGTGGCTGTGTTCACAGGCATGTGCACCCGCAGGCGCCCCCCCGCCCGCGCCCCCGCCCGCAGGCTGGCGCGGTGACGGTGACCTCATTACAGCCTCCGCAAAGGCCCCTTGAAATCCCTGCGCCGTCGCATTTGGCTGCTCTAAGTGATGGGAACGGCCTGCGCTTCCTGATCAATCGCTTAAAATTCAGGGTCGGCTTGCTCGCTGGAGAGGGCTGCCTGCCAGCCCCACGCACCGCGCTCTACCGCCTCCCCCTACACCCCCTCTTCGCTTTGGGCGGGGGGCTGCGATACTGCCGTATTGGAAAACATCCCCGCGCTGGCTGGGGGGCCCGGTGGGGCCAGCGCTGGAAGCCGTTCCACTCGAGCAGATGGCTGTGAAACTTTGGCGGCGAGATAAATTGGGTCTGACGGCGTGAGGCCGGCTCACAGATGGGCGGGATTCTCACGCCGGCCCCCACGTCCGGTCTGGCCGCGGGCAGGGCCGGCGCAGCTCAGAAGACCCTTTGGACACCCGCCCCGGCCAGCAAAAGCCTTCGGGAGGCCACTCATCCGCCAACAGCCTCTCTATGCCGGAGGCGCCCTCCGTTGCACTCCTTCCGGCCCTAGAGATCCCCAGAGACGAGCCCAGAGGGAGGGGCAGCCCCCAGCCCCTCCCTGGTCACCTCCGCCAAGCTGGCAGCTGGGCTTTCCCCCTCCTCTGCCATCCGCAGAGGCCTGAAGCGTGAAGGTTAACAGCTGGGGGGGAGGCTGCGTCTCCCTCCCTCACCCCCTCTCTGCTGCAGCCCCGCCCACCTGCCAACCCTGGGGATGTCGTAAACAGGGATGTGAGGTGTGTGTTGGGGCGAGGGGGGGCTGAAGGGAGGGAGAAAAGACAAAGAGAGAAAGCGAAAATGAGCAAGAGGCGAGAGAGACCTAAGCTGAGACCGAGGGACAGAGACAGGCGGCGAAAGAAATGGAGACTGAGATGTAGAGATAGACACAGAGACACCCACAGAGAAAGAAGGGAGGGAGAGACCTCAGAGCCAGAGAGGAGACACACAAAGAGAGTGGAGGAAGGCGAAGGATAGGACAAGGGGACGTGGGGTACGCCTCTAGCCCTGGGCGATCCTGGGGGTAGGAGAAGAGCGGAGTTGGGGAGCAGGGCGTTGGGGAGCAGGGCGCAGCCCCGGGCCAACCCTGCCCCCACCATGAGGGTTGTGAGCCAGAACGACAGTCGCTGCCCTAGGCCGCACCCTTTATCCCAACACGACTTCCTCGCCTCGGTTTCCCCAGGAGTGCCGGTGAAGAGGATGGCGGGAGGGGGAGGCCTGCACAGCCATCACTCTGCTGCAGAGCCCACCCTGTCGAGCCGACTCCCCGGCGCATCAGTCCAGCAGGCAGATATCGATCCGGTCCAGCCAAGCTCGATACCGCGGCCTGCAGCCGGCTATGCAGCGATCCTACAGAGAGAGGGGGCTCGCTCCCCGTGCCGCCCCCGCGGAAATTCTGTGCCAGAGTAAACCCCCGAGAGCGCGCCGAAGCGGAGCACTCGCCTCCGCCTGTCCCTAAACGGCCCGACTTGGCGGGCCAGGCTGCCAGCAGCAGGGGGATGGCCCGAGTGACCATCCCCAGCCCCACCTCCTGCGGGGCACCGGAGGCCAGAGGAAAAAAAAATCTTTGCTGAGTTGATGAAGTTGAAGTTTCGTAAAGGGCGTGAAGGAGACAGCCAATCAGCGAGCCTTCATTTACATAGGCTCTCTGATTGGCTCTCACGGTGCCTCTTTAGAATGTTATTTTGCAACCTTAAGAAAACGAAAAGAAAAATCCCACTGATGAGAGGGGGAAGTTCAGACCCCTCAGGTTCATGTAGGGTTCCCCCCAGGCCAACCTCTAAGGAGAGGTGGGGAGCTTAGACATGGTGTCGCCCAAGCCTCACGATACATTATAACCAACTTGAGACCGTAACGGTCAGGGAGGTGGAACTTGCCCTGAACACAGCGCCTGGGCTCCGCCCTGCACCCTTGCATGTGCCCACCTCCCAGATACCCAGATGTGGGGTCAGAGGTCATTTCAGATTTGGAGGCGGGAAGGAGAAAGGCCTCACTTGGCTTGGGAGTGGGAAGCTTGGGGTACAGAGAGTCTTGTCTGTGACAGGAACAGTGTGGGTAGTGTCACCGAGTTCTGCAGGTTCCCAAATAATGGAGCTTCAAATGTAGGCCGAGTTGGTTCTCTGGCTGACCCCTAGGCCAGGCTGACCTTGAATTCTGTGGGAGCCAGGTGATGGGCTGAAGCCTGGGAGGCCTAGAGGAGTGGGTTCACTCTGCAGAGAGTAGGACCAGGCCACCTTTGCAGCCTTGCACTGCCCCTAATCCACACTCCTGGGCCCAACATACCCTGAGTCACTCTGCAGGAGACAGAAGAGGTCTGGACTTCTGTAGCTCTGAGTGGAGAACCAGTTTCTGTCCTGAGGCCTCCACTAAGCCCTCCTCCTCCGTCCCATGCTGGGAAAAGAGTCCCCTGGGGTTACCATGTGCAAATCCAGCCCAGCTTCATGGCCCACACCCCACCCTGGGGCCCAGCACAGATGACTCAGACCCGAGGGAGGGGAGAGTGTGTAAGAGAGGAGGGGGTGGGGGAACTGAATTTGCAGCCGAACCTGGAGAGAAAGCCCCATCACTGTCTGCCTATGGGCAAGTTGGGGAACAGGTGGGATAATTCACTCTGGTAGGGCCCTAACCCCACCCTAATTCTTTCCCAGTGACACATCCTGGAATCTCAGCTCTGTCACTCAACCCCAAACAGCCTTCACCAGAGACTGAAGTATACATGAAGAAGAGGCTGTGCCCAAGTCCCCAGGGTAGGCCCTTGGGCAGCAGCCGGTGTTGGTTTGCAGAAGACCCTGGGACCAAACAGCCAGTGCACAGACACCTGCCAAGCCCCAGTGCTCAGCCCACTGACAAGCCAAACTTACTGTGTGACCTTGGGCACAGCTCACACATCTCTGAGCCTCAGGCTTTTTGGAAGTCTGTGCTTTCCTAAACATATCATTCCCAGTGGAGGCAGTTGCAGAGACACCCTGGAAGGAGGGCAGAGTCCAGGAGGGGCCTAGGAGGGCCTGCTCAGAGGCCTTGCTGATCCAGGAGTCAGGTGGGATAGGGACAAAATTGCCAAATCCTACAGTTCTTCCCAATTTCCGGAATCTCATCTCTCCTCCTATCTCCCTGCCCAACTCATACATATCAGGAGGCCGGGCTGGGTCTGGGCAGGAGTGGGGAACTGTATGTGCTGTGTGCATTCGTGAGTGTGCATGCATACACACATGGGAAGAGTGTGAGGGCCTCCCCCCCTACTCCCCCAACCACTGCCGCCATTGCCCTCTGAGAAGCGGAGATAATCCCTCACCATCTGTCTTGTGTTGCTAACCCGCTCAACCCAGTGGACAGCTGCCCGGGCCACAGCTCCGCAGAGGAGCGGGTGTGGGGCATCAGGGGAGCTAGCTAGCTCTCGGTTCCTGGTAGCAGACACACTCGGTCCTCCCACTCCACTCACTCCACCTTACCTGCCTGGCTCTACAAAGGGGAGAAAGGAGGCCAGAGGGGACTGACAGGACGTGCTCCATTCCTGCTTCAGACCACAGGAGGAGTAAGGATAGAAAATACTCCCTGGCCTGGGAGCTGGGGACTGACTTTCCCAAAATGCAGTGGGATGGACAGGGTGACCTGCTGGCTTATGCTCCTATGATCCCTCCAAAAATGCATGCATACATGTCCCTCTGATGGAAAGGGTGTTGTAGAAACAAGTCAGGCCTTCTGGGCCTGGGGAGGGAAAGGAGGAGCCATCTCCCCAGCCTTTGGCAGGCCAGTAGCCAGGCCTTCGAGTGACCAACTTCCCAGAGCCACAAAAAAGGCTCATAGGATACTTGGTGGATAATGCTTATTGTGTGGGCCCTGCACCCCAAGGTCTTGTGACCACCATAATCTCCATTGTTTTGGAGGAAATTGAGGCTCAGAGAAGGAAGTTACTTGCCCAACTCACTCCAGTGTGGGGAGGAGCCTGGACTTGCCCGGTTCTATCTGTCCCCTGCGGCTATGGGTCTCTCATTTGTCTCAACTCCCCTGCATGTAGCTCTGTCCTGGGCAGCTCCGAGGTTCTTCCGGCCCCAGCCAGGCGATCACCTTCCCAGGGGCACGGTCCCAGCCAGTAAGATGGATGTCAGGCCACGCCAACCAGAGCCCAAGGAAGGATAAAGCTGTGGGGCTGACTGTGGCCCCCACCCGGCCCTCTCTCTGCCAGTCAGCTCCACCTGCCTCTACACACACACAAGCCCCAGCTGAGCGGGCACACACCCGGCCAGTCGCACAAACAGGTGCTCACACACAAGTGAGTAGGTAAACAGAAACACAGTTACACATTCAGTACTTACCTACATACAAACTCTCGATACAAACACAAACTCAGCCAGCCACCCACATCCTCACACCAACACACAGACCTCACCACGCACGGCAGAGCTCACACACAGACCACCCCCAACCTTCACATCCTTCACATCGCAGATTCCTAGTTCCTCAATCCCGTTCCCATCCCCCCCGGGGCCTCACCTTGCCACGCACCAGACAGTAAGCTTCCAGAAAGGCCAGGGCAGAGGGAGCAGTGGGGGTCCAGCAGACAGAAGTCTGCTCTGTCTTTCCTGACTCGGAGGGGGGGGGGTCCTCCAGCAAGAAGTGTCAGTGGACACCTGCCCCCTCCCCAGGCCTCCTAAGACTTGGAGGGTTGCCATCTGGCCACAGATCTGAGGAACAGTCTCCCACATCTCACCCCCAGGGCCTCTCAGCTTCCCCTGGCTCAGGGGGAGGAAAGGGACACTGAAACGGAACTGCCTGTCCTCTGAAGGTCTCAAGTCGTCAGGAAATGAGACACACCAGGAAGAGTCTGCCAATGGTCTGAGCCCCACAAGGTAGTAGACTCCAGCCCCAGTCCATGACCCAACCTCTTTCCAACCTCTCCCTGCAGTACCCAACCCTTAAGGGACTCTGGAAGTAGAGGGGGCTTCCCCCTCCCTCTCTAGGCTGGAATTTGACTCCCAGGTCATTGTGCGCTCTTAGCCAGAGGAACCCCAGCCCTGAGCCTGGCTTCCCTGCACCTGAGGAGGGCCCAGTTCCCAGCCCCACCTACCCTAGGCGAATCACACAGCCCGCATGCACTCACACCAGCACGCTCACACTCGTGTAACCACACGCTCACTACCATTCTCTCATACTCACATTCTCGAGCCCGGTCACACTCGTGGCCACACCTCAACAAAGCTGAAGTTCTGGGGCCCTGAGTCAGCAGAGCCCTGGCGGAGGAGGCTCGGAGGCTGGTACTGATAGCCTGGTGTGCAGGGGGAGGGGAGAGGCTGCCACAGAGGCCTAGAGGGTCCTGAATAATTCACGGTGGTGGCTGCTGTGGTGGCGGGAGCCTGTCAGCTGCAGGGAAATCTTGGTGGCTGGATTGCTCTGGGAAGATGGCTCCTGGTGTTTTGAGGAGTGTCAGTCCTGACTGGAGTCCCACTGAACTCAACAGAGGACTTACACCGGCTTTTACTTCGAATCCTCTCCAGGAGCCTGCACAGCACTATAGCCCCATTTCACAGATGAGGAAACCGAGGATCAAAGGAAAATGAGATTTGAGAAAGGCTGTAAAGCAGGGGATTCCAGGCTCCCACCTGCAACCCTCTCCCCCGTTCACACACGTTCCCACAGCCTGGAGAGTTTCCTCTCTGTGGTCATTCTGCCCACATACAGATGAGAGACCCCAGCCATCCGAGGACATTCTGGAGTGTACGTCCAGAAAGCACCCCGGCTTAGGGCACAGTAGGTGCTCAGGTGCTGCCTGGTGAATGAGGGCACCGTGCAGGGGTGCCACACTGTGACTCGAGGCCATGCCTCTACCACTAGAGAAGAGACATTTCTGAGCCTCAATGTCTTCATCTGCAAGATGGGCATGAAGCATATTGACCTACGACTGAATGGGAAAACACATGTCAAGCAGTTCACATGGGATCAGGCCTGCAGCAAGGACTCCACGTTGCCGTGAAGACATGCCACCTCTTGCCACAAAGAGACAGCCAGGGAGTAGTGGTGGTCTGTGTGTCTGAGGTTCCCTCTGCCTGGGGCACCTTCCCCTCTCTCCTGTGCTGTCACCGCATTTCTCCTCTTCAAGGCTGAGTACATCTGTCACCTCTCTAGGACAACAGCATGGTTTCCTGCCATACCCTGGCTCGCTTGGTGACATTCCCCTCCCCCTCCAGGCCCTCAGGCAGCTGGCCTTGTATGCTTAGAGCAGTCCCAGCCTGTCCAAGCTCATGGCCTGCACATAGTAGGTCGTCGAGGGCTGCCTGCTGAACGGACAGCCCAGCACTGTGTCGGCACACAGCAACCAGCAGTTAGGGTATTTCCGCAGTTAAAATAAACCTCTGAGGTCATGGGTCTGTGCTCTCTGTAAAAACAAAAATATCCAGCGGCTCGTGTCTGGTGAGACCCACAGCAAAAGACCAGACGTGACTGCTTCACCACCAAGAGGCCAAGCATCAGGCTCCTGGCCAGATCCCAACCTAAAGGGGCACCTGCCCAGGTCCAGGGGCACCAACACCCAGAGGCAGTTGGCACGTGACTCCTGCGCTTCGTGGGAAAAGCGGCCACTCCATCCCCAGAACCCTAAGGAGCTCTAAGGAGAGTATGGAGCATTCTCCATATTTGATTCAAAATAAAAACCACAGTAAACCATAGACCCAAAACTTATACGTCGGCTGAAATTAAAATAGATTCTTGCTACGTTTTCTGGTTTCAATATTCTGGATCAGTTCATGGAAGCTGAATCAGGCGATTTGTCTGTCCCTCCTATTTTGTCTGTTGTTGCCCCTGCTTTACTGGGATCTCAGCACATGCTCTGTCTCCCCTCCAGAGCAGACCCCAGCTGAGTCCAGGGGGTCCCCTGGCCCTATGCTCAAGAGACGGTCCCCCCCCCCAAGGAGCCTGTCAGCACCCCCTGGCCCCTCCTTCTTCCGGGGAACCTTGCGGCTGGGCCCGTGCCTGCGGCGAGTCTCACCCCAGTATTATTTTAGTCGCAGACAGACACGAGGCAGATGGTGACAACATCCCTTCCCCGCTCCCCACTGACGAGCTGTTGCAGCCCTGGAGCCTGAGGGTTCTTCTCCCTCAGGAATATTTCAATCCCAACTCAGTGGCTAAATGCGGCTGCTCTTGTGAGCCATGGGCACATCTGCTCCTCCTCCTCCCTACCCCCTACCCATTTCCTGGGACTGAATAGAGAGCCCTGGGGAGGCCCTGCCAACTTCCAGCTCTGCCTAATCCCCCCAACTGCCCTACTGTGTGCCACACACCGGGCCACGAGCATTGTACCACTGGGAGGGGTAATTTTTGTGCCCATTTCACAGATAAGGAAGCTGAGGCTCAGAGTGAAGCATCGCAGGTTACAGAGCCAGCGACAAGGTGTTCCCTTGCAACCTAGAGACACAAGGCATACCCTGCATTCCTTTCCCACACCTGAATCTCCACCTGACCACCTTTATACACAACCTTGAGGGGCCCACCCACCCACCCAAGGAAAGCGCCTTCCCTGCAGAGCAACTAGGAGCCATATTAGTTGCTATACCCGCTCTCCTCCATCAGCTGCTACAAGCCTGGAGGTCATCTCACCGAGTGTCATCTGCCCAGCATCTCACCCTGCTGGCCCTAGCTCAGTGGACATATAGACTATAATGGTGAGATCAAGGGCAGGGCTCTGACATGCAGTAGGCCTGATTTCAAATCTCAGCATTGCTGTGACTTTGGGCGAGTCGCTTAACTCCTCAGGATCCATTCCTCCATTTGTGAGATACACAGCAGCAGCCTCTTCTCTCCTGGCTTACTCAGTGAGGCGACTGCTATACTCCGAAACCTACAGCCAATCCCAGAACACATCCAATAAACATCTGTTGAATTAATGACACATGGGATGAACTTAGCATCAGGCCTGGCTCAGGGGGGCTGGTCTTCCTTGCAGCCCCACCCTCGGGCCCAGCCATGCCTGGGGCTAGCTTTGCCTCTGTGGTCCATTATGAGCTGAAGTTGGCCACAAGGGCCAACCTGAGTGTGTCTCTGGCCCCCGCCCAACCCCCACACCACACAGTGTTTGTGGGGACACTGGGCCACCACCGCTAGGCTCTAGTGCCAGCAAGGTGTGGGAGGTGGGCCGAGGCTGTTTGGGCTCCCTCATGCCCCTTTGCCAGCCACCCATCCTGCCTGGCCAGGGGCAGGAAAGCTGTACAGGGGCTCTTTGAGGGCTTGCAATACTTTCTGGGCCAGTGAGGACATGTCTTTCCCCAGTCAGACCTCCTAGCCGTGGGCTCCCTGTCCGGGCATGGTCTTTACCCCCCATGTGTCAGTGGGCCTTCTTCTGGGGCTGGGCCAAGATCTACACTGACAAACCACGGCACAGAAACACATACTTACCACAGTGACCCCTTGCACCCCCAAAAGATAGACAAAACTATATACACATACCTGCCCCTCCCAACAACAAAAGACACAAAAGCAAACACACGCACAACTCAGTGTACATGGCGGGCCATATAAGCTCACAGACACATGTGCTGCAGAGCACACCACACGTCACAGTCACCAATACAACACAGCACGAGACACACCTACGCGCTCCCACAGAACAGCCATGAACACACATGTGACACAGCCATCGAGGCCCAGGCCCCCAGCCCAGGAGCACGGAGGGTGCCCAGCAGGATGTAGAGGCCTGTCTTGCAAGAAACTGAGGTCTGGGGTGCCTGGGTGGCTCAGGGGGTTGAGGCCTCTGCCTTCGGCTCGGGTCGTGATCTCAGGGTTGGGGGATCGAGGTTCGCATCGGGCTCTCTACTCAGTGGGGAGCCTGCTTCCTCCTCTCTCTCTGCCTGCCTCTCTGCCTGCTTGTGATCTCTCTCTCTGTCAAATAAATAAATAAAATCTTTAAAAAAAAGGGGAGGGCACCTGGGGGACTCAGTTGATTGAGCCTTCGGCTCAGGTCATGATCCTGGAGACCCTGGATCGAGCCGCACATCGGGCTGCCTGCTCGGCGGGAAGCCTGCTTCTCCCTTTCTCACTCCTCCTGCTTGTGTTCCCTCTCTAGCTGTGTTTCTCGCTTGTCAAATAAATGAAATCTTAAAAAAAAAAAAAAAAAAAAAGAAAAAGAAAATAAAAGAAAGAAAGAAACTGAGGTCTGGCTCCTCATGTCAGACCTGGCCAGGACCTGAGTTTCTGCAGCTGAAGGGGCCAAAGGAGGGCAGGGACACAGATCTGCTAGAGGAGAAGAGCAGGCCAGGCCTGGAGTGGAGAGAGGAGGCAGTCCCTTGTCCAGGGTTAGCTCTGAAGACCCCACTTTCATAGCAAGGGCCAAGGCCCTCATAACACATGGACACACCCCCACTACCAATCCCTCCCTTTCGCAGCCACCTCTGCCCGAATCACCAACACATTTGTGCTTGATTCAAGAAACTGGGTGAGGCTCTCTCCCCAAAAGCCAAACCAAAGGAAAAGAGAAGCTGACTGTCAGCGCAGAAACCCGTAGAGACACTTTTCAGCAGGGAATTCTGGTAGTCAGGGTCACAAAAGTAAGTCTATCTGAGTAGCTCTATACTAATCCCACCCTAAGGACACAACCCTGAGGCCAGCTGGCTTGGAAAGGCCAGCTGGTGAGGCCCAGCGCCCCCCGTATGTCTGGGCACATCTCGTCTGCTGCTTCACCCTTCCACATGTTCGTGGTGCCATTGCCTGGGGCTAGCATTCGAGGCCCTGGTTATCGGGCTTCATCCTGGGTTTTTTTTTTTCCCTAGGCATTTGCCAGTGCTGTTCCCTTCGCCGAGAATGCACTCCCAGGTGCCCACCCCCCATATTCTGGCATTCTGCCCATTCATCAGATCTATGCCACCTCCCTTGAGAAGCCTCCCCAGTGCCTGCCATGGAAAAAAAATTCTCACTCCAGTGCTGGAATGAGAGATGAGGACCCATGTGGGCTTCCACTGGGCCTCAGTGTCCTAATCAGTGAAATACACATAAGACATGCTCATCACCACTGAGGAACAAAGTGAGGCCGATTAGCCTAGTGCAGCACTTCTCAAAGCAGGGTCGGTGGACCCCTGGGGGTCTCCAAGATCTTCTTTTGGGTAGGCGAAGTCAGAATGATTTTACTAATAATACTAAGACGTCAGTTGACCTTTTTACCTACTATGTTGATATTTGCACTGATGGTGCAAAACCAATGGTGGGCAAAACTGTTGGTGCCTTAGCGCAAATCAAGAGGGTAACACCAAACTATCCTAGGAGTCATTATATTTGACAGTGTTAGAAACACCCATTAAAAAAAAAAAAATAGGGCGCCTGGGTGGCTCAGTGGGTTAAAACCTCTGCCTTCGGCTCAGGTCATGATCTCAGGGTCCTGGGATCCAGGCCCGCATCAGGCTCTCTACTCAGTGGGGAGCCTGCTTCCTCCTCTCTCTGCCTGCCTCTCTGCCTACTTGTGATCTCTCTCTGTCAAATAAATAGATAAAATCTTTAAATAATAATAATAATAAATAAAAATTAATAAAATAAAATAAACAAAAAATAGCTAGTTTCACTTAGGAATGTCCTTATTGAAGTGCCTGGCTCAGTCGATAGAGCATATGACTCTTGATCTTGGAGTCATGAATTTGAGTCCCACGTTGGGCATGGAGCCTACTTAAAAAAAAAAAAAAGAAAGAAAAGGGAAGAAAGAAAGAGAAAGAATATCCTTATTGAACTGAAGCAATACAATTAGTAATTGTATTAAATCTCAACCCTTGTGAACACACCTATTTAACATTGTGTGTGGGAAATTCATACAGAGTACTTCCATAACATACCAGATGATGACTGTTGCCTCCAGGACAAGCAATTGTGTAGCTGTTTGAGTTACAAGCTGAACTAGTTGCTTTTTTTATGGAACCCCATAAAGAAAGACAGACAAACTTTAGACTGGGGTATTTGGCAGATATTCTCTCAAAAGGAATCAAGTAAGCCTGTCACTTCAAGGAAAATAACTATAGAATTTATTGCCAAAGATAAAATTCTATTTTTTTTCTATTTTTTTAAGCAAAAATTTGAATTTGGGAATGCTTGTATAAGTCACCGTTATCTTGACCACTTGTTGATATACTTGTGATGGAATTTGTGGTGGTATCAATGGATGTGGTTATTAAATATTATATAATGAAATATGTTAACATTTGAGAGATTTGCATAACCCAGTGAACCAATATTCTCTAAATGACAAGTGTACGGTGTTATAAAATCATGCATGGGCAAGAGACCCATTTAAAGTGCAAGATAGACAAATGGACCTTCATGTAACAGAATATGACAAGTCCATTGATAAGGTTTCAGATTCTACATGACAACTAACCTTTAAGAAACTCCCACCTATTGGGGCGCCTGGGTGGCTCAGTTGGTTAAGCGACTGCCTTCGGCTCAGGTCATGATCCTGGAGACATGGGATCGAGCCCCACATCGGGCTCCCTGCTCGGCAGGAAGCCTGCTTCTCCCTCTCACTCCCCCTGCTTGTGTTCCCCCTCTGGCTGTGTTTCTCTCTGTCAAATAAATAAAATCTTAAAAAAAAAAGAAAGAAAGAAAGAAAGAAACTCCCACCTGTTGAGGTGCCTGGGGGCTCAGTTTTTAAAGAAAGAGAGAGAGAGAGAGAG